>CAOLHI010003022.1:0-206826 GCA_948474755.1 Ctenosaura bakeri
AAAATTACTAGTGGGATAAAATGTAATTAGCCAATAAAGACCAATAAATTTACAAGCTCTTCTGCCCACATGGCCCAACAAAAGAATAAAATCTTCTGTAAAGCTGCACTGCCTGACTCCTTGAAGGGGATTTTCTCTCTCACTTGGAACAATCTGGCAAGTGGTTCTTTCCAAACCCAACTCATTCAGTTTTTATCTCACGCTAAACAAAGCTGCTGGGTGGCAATTGTATATGGCAAAAAAAAGTCACATGTAGGTTGCAAATATCCATCCCACCAATATTGCATGTACTTCTCATTTAAACACACATGCAAAAAGTTATAAGAATCAGGTGAATTTCTTACCATGTCCACTCCAACAACGTATCCTAAACTCTCGTTTCCTGGTAAGACATCACAGAATATAACTGTCCCATACTCTATATTCTTCCCTATCTTCACAGAAACCCTGGAGTTGAGCTCCAAAGGAGGAAGGTCTACCTGCATTGCGTCAACTGGAGCTGCATAGTCATTCTCCAGTTCATTGTCATCATCTTCCATCAGCTCTAGTTTGTCTAGTGCAACAAACACTCCACAGTCCTCGTCACACCTGAACAGCTGTTTGCCTTGGTATTGTCCATCAGTAAATCCCTGACCACGACCTTCTTCCTAGATTTGCAGAAGAAATACATAATGTGTTAAAATGCTATCACAGGAGTAACTGGGATGCTGGACTTACAGGCAAGAACAGGTTGAAAATCCTGCCCTGGGATGGAGATCACTGGGTGATCTTTGGCAACTCACTCCCTCTCTCAACCCAATCCATCCCACAGGTGGGTTATAAGCCCAGGAGACACAGGAAACACCTTAAGCTATTTTAAAGACAAGCGAGATAAAATTTAATCAACAAATGAAAGACCTGTTGTTATTCTTTCAGAATGTTTGAGGAAGCTTACACAAAATCTGTTTCAATGCATATAGTATTTGCACAAATAAAACTTACCAACAGCTCCACTCCAAAGAATATGCCTGACAGTGATCTCTCTTGTATTAAGGGTCCTCTGAAGCGAACAACTCCAGGGTATTTTTCATCTCCTGCCCTTAGCTGGACTTTCACAGGTGAGCCAACTTCAATGTGGAGTCCCTTGCTCAGCCTAGCCTTGCTTTTAAATATACTGTATCGTTCCTCACAATTAGTAATTGCCAACAGCAGCTCCGCCCGTTTCTCATCAATTTCAACAACTTCTTTCTCATCCACAAGCAGAACTGCATGGGGCTGCTCCAACATCTTGATTCCTATTTGTAATTTTTTGCTTTTGGATGAAGGGTTGTTTCTGGTATGTCCTCCTGAAGACCGGTCTTGAACAAACTGACCAATGCTACCCTTGGGTACTTTCAATAATTTTTGAGTTTGTTTGTCTATAATGCTGCATTCCTGGAGAAGCAAGTAAAATATACGGTCTTCCCAATAGGGAGAGCTGCCTTTTTCTTGACTCCACGAACTCATTGTGCTTCAAACTTTATACAAATACAAAGAAGAATCTTCAGAGTAGCCAAGTTTCCATACTAATTGCAAAGGAATTATAAGATTCCACCACAAGGCCCCAGCTCCAAGAATGAGTTAATGATTCTTCATCCATGTCCTCCTGAGCTAAATCCAGAACAGATGACCTGGTGCACAAAAATAAAAGATGGGATCACTGGAGGCTGAAGGATCCTATAATAAAAGCAAAGCATAAGAAAAGAAGCCACTTTTGAAAGCAAACATCATCACTGATTTTTATAGATCTATGACAGCAACCAGCTGACAAGAAAGAGCACACTTTGAGGTAGCCTCAAAGGTCATGCTGAAGATTTTCTCTGCACAATAAAACTGACTTACTGCTATATTGAGCATTCATCGCCACTACCACTGTGTTTTTTACAAATGGCTATTACAAAATAAAGGTGTAATCTTTATCTACACTTTGAACAGCTACTTTTGATCTGTTACTATAAAACAGAACAGCTTGCTTTTCAAAAGAGGAACAAAACCAAATACGTAGAGATTCTTTAAAAAAAGAAAGAAAAGAGACAGACAACTAGAACCCTATTATCCTGCAACTTCATAGCTGACTACAAAAATGCATTAAACAAACACATTTCTATTTAGATACAAAACCACCACATTTGCATGGTAATGTGATCCCATGAAACAACAAAAGAAAACTTACTAAAAACAGCAAGTAATCATTTCTCAAAACAGCCCAAAGGCCATTATGTGGCCATACGATAATTCAGTCAAAAACTGTTCTTCATGAGGGTATTCCCCAAACAAGCATGTAACACAACAGGTCAGAGACAAATTTTCCAGAATCTACAAAGACCACTTGGGCTTAAATATCCTAAAGGCACCTGATCCAGCCTGATCTTGGATGCTAGGCAGGGTCAGCCCTGGTTAGTACTTGGATGGGAGCCACTCATCAGTTGAAATCTCTCTATTTTTTCAATACAATTAATTTGCAATCCAAATAATGCTAAACATATAGCAGCATGTACACTCCTGTTTTACTATATTAGTATTAAATCTACCTTTCCCTCATATGCTCAACAGAATAGATACTAAGCTTCCCCCAATTCAATGGCATCTTCAATAATTTTAAGGGGGAAAGGCAGCATGGAGACATAATTTTACTACTAACAGTGGAAGACTGATAATTTCAAATATTTATTGGCCCTGAGCACATCTAAAAAAGCATGTCAGCAAACACACACACACACACACACACACACACATTAACAAAGAGTAGTCTACCAAGGAACTGTGACCTACCATCCCCTGCACACAGACAAACACACACATACAAAACCCCTGAAGTTCTTGATATCTAGCAATACAAAAAACAAAACAAAACCCTGGGACTAGGGGAAGAGGAAAAGTGACTGGGAAGTATGCTGGGTGAGGGTTTCATATCTGTGTTGATTTCAACTGCACTTGCCTTCCCAGTTTAAATGTATGTAATGGGACACCTGAGAACTCAAACCTGCCACTGCTGTGTGCAGGCTGGGCCATATTTAATAACATCAAGGAACAGCTACTTCAGGACAGTAACGTTAGTTCTGTCTGGCCCACACAGAATTCAGCATCTCATACATAACACTATTCAGGTTTGAATGGTGCTTTCAGAGATCAGCAAAAATGGCTAGAATTCAAGCCTCAGTTAACTGTAGCTACAAAACTAAGTACTAAACAATCTGGCCTTAAGGAAGGCTTTGGAGAGCCCATGACAGATATGAAAAGTGAAGCCAGGGACAAACTGTACCTTCAAAACTGCATTTTTACATCACCTTGATTTGAAAAAAAAAAAAAACTGGTTTACTTTACGATGTTCTGCCAGTGATGAAACAGCCATTCACTCATAAGAAGATCCCAATGCAGATCGGAAAATACCTGATAATTTCCATCTGTATGGGTGGACCCAAAGTCTCTAGAAAAGGTATGGAAAGTGCAGCCCTCTGAAAGTTGGACTACAACTCCCAACAGTTCTTCCCACCAAAGCTAATAGCAAAGAATGCTGGACTTTGCAGCGCTGCAACATCTGGAGGGTCATAAGTTGCCCATCCTTGCCTTAGCACTAACCCTTCATTGGAAAGACCCAAACAATCAGCCCCATCCATGTAGTGGAGTCACTGGAACACTCTCCCAGCCATGGGAAAAGCACCCATGCTCAAACTGCACCACAAAGAAACATTTAAAGGTCATCTGTGGAAGTGGTTCCCAAAGTTTCACTTTCCAGATATTCTGGAGTGCATCAGACAGCCACTGGGTATAAGAGGTTGTATGAGGAACAATCCAAAATAGAGGGAAGACCAATATTTCCCTATTACTGTTCTGGGATGCCACACCTAGGATGCTACAATGCCTTTGAGATTCACAAAACAGCAAGCACCCACCCACCCCATCTGAAACATATTTGTCCCTCTTGTCCTAGTCATTTAGCCCAAACATTTCCCAAACTATGCTGTTCAAAGTATACGGAAGGCCAAAAGTGCCGTAACCAAGATAGTAGAGAGAATGGTAAAGGTGAGACAGATTGTTTTTTCTTAAATTGCACGTCCTCTAACTTTCTTCAGTTAACTCACAAAGACACTTATA
Organism: Ctenosaura bakeri; assembly: GCA_948474755.1. NCBI lineage: Eukaryota > Metazoa > Chordata > Lepidosauria > Squamata > Iguanidae > Ctenosaura > Ctenosaura bakeri. The sequence goes on from CAOLHI010003022.1 coordinate 4,114, forward strand.
ATGAAATCCTGGTAACAGGCAAATTCACTGATGGCTTCAAAGGCAGACGGTGGAGCAGAAACAGATTCCTCACTTGGTGGATGGCTTTAACTATAGAATCTAGGTAAACAGATAAGGAATCAGAAATGTATAGGGGATTTTTCAGCCTCTCTGCTTCTGACATTCCCTCTCTACTTCCAAATACTGGGAGAGTTTCCAGAATGGCTTTCCTTGAGCACAGTTTTTATTGCACTTTAAATCTTTGTTTTGCAATGCAGAAGGCCACCGAATGAAGATTTAGCACTCCATAAAACTGTCTGGGAGCTTCCGCAACTATCTCTGCTGCAAAAGAGAAGACATTTGTGTGGTTTTTCATTTGGGACATGGCAAATGGCTATGTTGACTGGAGGATTCTGGAGGCTGTAGTCAGAAAACAAAAACAAAAAATTAAAAAAAAATAAAACCCTTCTCCCTAACTAAGACGGGCAGGCATTGTAGAGTGAAAATTGTCAAAGAAGAGATTTACCAGAAGGGATGTCTCTCGTTGGATGTTGGCCAAACAGTCTAGGATCAGCCTTCAGTGGACAGAAGGACCCCATTCAGGGAAAGCCCATCTGCCCTATACTGAGACATGCCTCCACAAAACAACTCTACCCAGTCAGCAAGATCCCTGCCCTCTCTGTGTAACACTGTGAGGTGGCTGCTATGGGGCATCCACCTGCCCTAAATCTGGATCCATCCTAATGACTTTTCTTAATACAAGAATTTTCTTAATGCAAGTCAGATCTCTTAGTTTACAGGACAAAGTAATCCTAAGTGTGGAACCACCACCTTGTCTTCTTGTTCAGTTAAAAAAAATGCATGCCAAAGGTTGAGGACCACTGATCTGCATTACTTTCCAAGGTAACCAGGCAAACCTATCACAGGGTTTTCTGGGACTGAGAGTGTGCGATGCACACTCTGGTGGGTCTCCAAAGCTGAGCAGGGAATCAAACCTGATCTCCAGGGCCGTAGTCCAATACTCAAATCACTATATCACTCTGGTTCCTTAACTTGATTAGATGCCATAGGCCACTAGGACTTCCTCCATCCTTATCAAGGGGAGATCTAACCTTCTCGCCTTTCATATAACACATAAATATGTTTTTCCCATAGTAGATGAGGATACAACAGAAGCACACCACTGAAGAATGGGTTCTGGCAACAAAAGATGACCACCTGCATACTCTGCTTGTAAGCTCCCCACCAACATTTGGGTGGCAACATGGTAGCTCTTCTTGTGATAAAAGGAAAAGAAAGATCTGAAAACAAATAGTATCCATTTTACGTGTATACATCACTCTTTTCTCAAAGAACAAAAAAAGCTAGATAACTGATTCATCAAGCTCAGTATTACCTATCCACCAATAATCAGTAGCTCTATCCCACCCCCAAAACACCAGGGATTGAAACACTTTTTGCACAGAAAGGGTGCCTTCCACCACTCAGGTATGAATTCTCCCCTCTTTTTCTTTTCTTGCTTTGAGGAGTTGTCCTCAACATTACAGAGGGAGAGATCATTAGCCTAGATGAATATCCTGGGCTTCTGTTCTCTCTTTCTAATCTTAACAGGATGTTGATAGAGACAGAGATGAGATATATATTGAAAAAGTCAAGAAGTATAAACAGGAAAAAAAATAGTTGGAAAACTTATGTTCAGTTATCAGGATGGGGAGGAGGAGTAGGGCTTTTTCATCAGAGGCATCTTTAGGTTCTTCGCTCCCTGAAAAATTCAGTAGACCAGAGACAATTTCAGTGTAAAAAAAATCTGGAAAAATACTTATCCTAACTGGCATCTAGCAGTGCTCATCCATACAATAATCTTCCAGCGCTTCACATGATGATATAATTCCCAGTCCCAACCTCACATTTGGCTCTTAGCAACCCTAAATAATATGTTAGAAAGAAAGACAGTAACTGGCCAAAGATGAATTAATGAGCTGCGTAGATAAGTGGAAACTTGACCTGGATCTTTTTTGACACCATGAACCATTAGAAATTACTGTTTTCTAGAGCTCACTTCACTATATGATTTAAAGCATACACATCTATGACCCTATACCTAGAAACAAACAGGTTGGCAACAGCAGGCCAAAAGGCCTTTAAATTCAAAAGGTCTTTAAATTCAAGACGTGTGCAGCCTGTGACACTTCTATGCACACTTACAAAACAAGCACAATAATTTCACAGTAACAACAACCAGTTATAGCAAAGCTAAGACAACAGTAGGGTCAGTTACTATTGTTACAGATTTCCTGCATTTAGTGCCTTTCATGGCCTGTCAAGCCCCTTATTAACAATGTCTTCACAATACCAGGGTGGCAACATTTTGTATATTATTGTATATTATTTAGCATATTGTATCCTAGCTTATTAAACAGGAGGATGCACAACCAACTCGGTGGCATATAAATCCCTTCTGCTGAAAAGCACAATTGTTCCAAGGATCCTCAGACTAACCCTAATTCCCCATTTCACTGAAATGCAGAAGTCATTGTTATCAGATCCTGAAAACACCAAGACATTAAACCACGTTTTGAAGTTGATTCTGGTTTGTTCTGAAGATGGTAACCATAGTTCCTTTGTCAGAATAAAACAGAAAATCATGATGAACTCAAGACGACCTAATTTATTTACAGTTTGTGCAAAAAGCCTTCGGCTTGTATGCAAGCTGAAGGCTGGCACAAATCTCATGTTAATAAGTCAAAAGGTTATTGCCCAATGGATTCTTTTTTCACTAGGACTAATTCTTCCCATATGTGACAAGGTGATTTCCAGTACACAGCAAACATCTTCCACAATAAATCTTTAATACTACAAATGCTTGCCTAGGAGTAAATCTCAACGAACTTACTTCAGAGTAGACATGCGTCATATTGCATTGCATTAAACTATTGGCCTCATGTGACATAGGACATAATTTTTGCTGCATTAGACAGACACAGCTCTCTATTTGAAATAAGCTCATAACTATGCAAGGTGCATCAAAAAAATAAATCCAGCGCACAGACCAAAGTATCCAAAGCAAGTATTCTTAAAAAAGAAATCACCTGCAAATAAATATAAACAAGTAAAAAATGTTAAATCCTTCAAAGAAATAATAAAACAAAACGCATCTGACGGAGAGAAGTGAAAATTCCTAGTAAAGCAGATCTTCAAAAAGTCAATTAATCAGCACAATGATATAACAATGTTAAGAGATTTTGGAAATGAAGTCTAGATCAGTTTGGAAGATTCAAGAAATAATTCATGTGAAATAGTAATAATAAATGGTTGTTTTAATTGTGAAACTTTAATAAAATGATATTACAAAAAGTCAATTAAGAAACACAGTTATGTTTGCATATTGCCCCCTCAACACATATGGCACGTAACAGAAGACAAGCAGGCCTGCCACCAATACTTACAGTCTAAATTATTCTGGCGTGTAATTGAAATAAATTTCAGTCGGTCGGTCTAAAAAATGCAACACAAGAGGAAGGTAAGGGAAGCGGAGGCTGCCGTCAGCATCATGAAGCAACACACCATTATTAATAAGAGATATTTTTAAAAAACCCAACTTTGGCGTGGGCAGGGGTAGAATCATGATCACACAAGTAAGCAAGCAGACATTCCACTATGCATATAGAAAAGCTCAAAACAACTGACCATTGTCAATTAACAATGGTTTTAACTGTTTAATTAGCAATTGCTGACTGTTAATTATTTCTGGCGTACTACTGTTTGCTCTGTTTATTGAATAAAAATTAAATTAAAAATAAATAAATAAAAACAAAAGCCTAACTATAATCCCAGGATTACCAATCCTACCAACCACCACACACACGCAAGAGGGACATTTTCAAAAAAGGAAGCCCCAAAGCGTTTTAAATGAACATTAACTAAGGCCATTTCCACACTACACGCTTATAGCGTGATTGTTCGCTTTCAACCTCCTCTGGAATCCTGGGGTTTGCAGTTTCGGGAGGGGCCGGCCGGCCCCTCCCGAAACTGCAAACCCCAGGATCCAGAGGAGGTTGAAAGCGGAACAATCACGCTATAAGCGTGTAGTGTGGAAACGTTCTAAGAGCCTCCTCTATTTCCCCACGTGATGCCATGAATAAGGACTCTGCCCCGAGGTGCTTACAGTCTTTAAAAAAAAAAATCCTAAAGGCAAGGCAAGTGGAGGATGAAGGGAGCAAGTGGAGAAATAGGCCTTTGCCCATAAAGAAGGCAACTTTTAAAAAAAAATTCAGATTTTTTTTTTTTTTAATGGAAAGGCTGTATCCGATATTAGAGCCTCCCGGAGGGTAGGAACTCACAGGAATGAATGGGGATTAATGTAAGTGTGTAACTTCCTAACTACCGTTGGATGGAACCGAAAGGAAGACAAAATGGAGGGGGGAGATGAAGGGGAGGGGGACGGCCCTCCCTCCCTCCCTCCCTCCGCAGCATAAAAAGGGGGTTCAATTTTGCCCCCTCCGGGCCACCGTAACGCCGCCGGTGGGCGCTCCCCCTCAGGAGAGACTGCAACCCGCCGCCCTTCGCTCCGCGCCCGGCCCAGCGCCACGCACACCGCCTCCGGTATTACCGTCCTCTCCTTTCGCCTCCTTTTCCCCGGCAGAGGCCACCGGAGGGCTCCTCTCGCCGCCTCACGGGGTCCTCGAAGAGGAAGGCGCCGCGGCGACTCCGCCCGCCACCCTCCTCCGCCGCCTCCTCATCCCCACAGAGGCGCAGGCACCCGCTTCGAGAGGCGCGCACCCTACCCTGCTGCCGCATGCCGAGCCTACCAACGTACCCAATAGCGTGACGCGCTCGTACATCTTCCTCCTCGCGATTGGTTCTCAGCCTAACTAACGCCCGCCTTTTTCTCTCCGCCGAGACGGAGGGAATTTCCATCACACCCACCCTTCTACGGGAAGCTTGGTTGGAGCAGCTGACCACGGGGAGGGGGAGAGTGAATAGAAAAGGCCTCCCATTGGCTGCCGAGGCGGAGTTCTCTCTGGTTAGTGGTTAGAAAAAGAAGGCGGGCCTTCTTCGTGTGGGAAGAGATACAGGCGTTTGATTCGCTGAATCATCGTTGTGCCCACCCACTTATCTCCCGCCTAGAAAGGGGCGGGGAAAAGTGGATGGTGCGTTGTAATTGGATGAAATTTTCAGGGCCCCGTTAGCTATTGGTTGCAGAGGGAGAGAAAACAATTCCTTCATAATATATTTATAATATATTTATAATATTTTATAATATTGTATAATATTGTAATTTGTTGAGATGTTTATAATTTGTTATATATATATAATATTTATATATTATAATATTATATTATAATATAATATATATATAATTTGTTAATCTTAATAAATATAATATTTATATATTATAATATTATAATATATTATAATATAATATATATGTAATTTGTTAATCTTAATAAATATAATATTTATATATTATAATATTATAATATATTATAATATATATATAATTTGTTAATCTTAATAAATATATATATATATATATATATATATATATAAATAAATATATATTGCTAGTGGTTTATTGGCTTCTCCACATTGAAGTATATGGACTGTATAGGAAGTGGGCAGCAACTGATTTTAATTTACGGTCTTTTTGCATTTTTTTATGCTATCAAAAAATAGCATTTTTTTAATGACTAATTTTTAATACATTCAACATCTTTGCAGGATCTGACCCTGCTGAGTAGGAAATACATTTTTATACTTTTTTATACTTTGGGGGAAAAAATACTTATTAGAAGGGAAAAAATTCCAGAAAAATCTGGGTTGATCTTTTTTTTTTTTACATTATTTTTTTATTATTGAATTATACTCAGTTATTTATACAAAGCAAAGGGGCAGCATCACTATTCTAAACATCACCTTGCATTACATTGCTTATTACATTAACTCATCTGCCACATTTTACATTTCTTTCGGAATTCGTTTTTCCAACTTTGCGTGTATAGGTACAAATGTATATTCCAACCTTTTCAAAACAAGGGAAAAAAAGAAACAGGCAAAGCAAAAACAAAACAGAAAATACAAAATTTAAATAATAACTCCCTCTAGATAGGGCTCACACAACTGACTTGCCAATTTACATATATTTGTGTTTCTTTTATTTACGCGTCTCCCCGCCTTATTTTTTTCCCCCGTACTTTGATTAAAATCTGGGTTGATCTTTTTAAAGCTGCGTTTAAAAAAATCTTTGTAGATACTTTGCATTGGGTGAAGATAGTTTATTAGATTGAATAATGGAATCGCAGAGCTGCCGGGGGGTGCAAGAGCCATCTAGACTAACCCCCTGCCAGGCAGGAATGACCAACTGGAAAATGCCCCTCCAACCTTTGCTTGGAATTTTCCAAAGAAGGAGAGACCACCATTCTCCCAGGCAATGGATCCTGCTGTCAAACGGCTCTTACAGCCAAGTTCTTCCTAAGGGTTAGGTGGGATCTCTTTTCTTGCACTTTGAATGCATTGGTTCGTGTTCTGATATCTGGAACAGCAAGAAACAAGCTCACTCGATCCTCTATATGGCATCCTTCCAGACATTTCAAGATTTTTTAAATTTTTTTTAATTATTTATTTGTATACTGCCTCTCCATATGGATCGAGGCGGCGAACAACTTACAAATAGCATGTATTTCGAAACATTTCTATACATGCCCCCAACAAGCTGGGTACTCATTTTACCGACCTGCGGAAGGATGGAAGGCTGAGTCAACCTTGGAGCCCGGCAGGATCGAACTCACAACCTTGTGGCTTGCAGTACTGGCATTTAACCACTGCGCCACCAGGGCACAGCTCTCATGTGACCTCTCAGGCCATTTCCGCACTACACTGTTCTAGTGCTATTATTCCACTTTCAACATCCTGGAGAATTCTGGGGTTTGTAGTTTACTGAGGCCCTAGAGCTCTCTGGATGAGATTCTAAATGGCCCTCCTTAAACTGCAAACCCCAGGATTCCATAGGAGGTTGAAAGTGGAATAATAGCACTATAACAGGGTAGTGCAGAAATGGCCTCAGTCTTTGCCAAGCCAAACATATCCAGCTGCCTAAGTCATTCCTCATAAGTCTCAGTTTCCAGGCCTTTGATCATCTTGGTCATCATTCTTTATCTACAGGCCTTTCTACCCTACACTGTTCTAGTGCTATTATTCCACTTTCAACCCCCTGTGGGATTCTGGGCTTTGCAGTGTAGGGAGAGGCATTTAGAATCCTAAGCCAGGTCATTTCCGCACTAGACTGTTCTAGTGCTATGATTCCACTTTCAACATCCTATGGAATCCTGGGGTCACCATCCTATGGAATCCTTTGAGGCCCCTCCAAAAACTGCAAACCCCACAATTTCATAGGATGTTGAAAGTGGAATCATAGCACTATAACAGTCTAGTGCGGAAATGGCCCGAGAAAGCTCTTTGGCCTCAGGAAACTACAAACCACAGAATTCCACAGGATGTTGAAAGTGGAATAATAGCACTAGAACAGTGTAGTGCAGAGAGGCACCATGTTCCAGTTTGTCAGTCTTTCCTGAACTGTAGTGCCCAGAACAGTATTTCAGGTGAAGTCCAACAAAGTGGTGCTATTGCTTCCTTTGATCATACTTTGATCTTGGGACACTGGATACTGAATTCCTGATCTGGATACTGTATTCCTGGCTTGATCTGGATACTGAATTCCTGATTTTTTGGGCCACCCCATCACAATATTGACTCATGTTGCACTTGGGTCTACTAGATCCCCAAGACCTTTTTTTTCACATATACTGCTGTCAAATCAGGTGTCACCTCACATAAAACCTTTTTTTTAAAGATAAGACAATAAAAGCTACACATGTGGTAGTGGTGGTGGTGGTAATTAGTATTATTATTTGGAATGCCAGTAACTATATCAGTCATGTAATACTACATTTCAAAATGTAACACCAAAATTTCAATTATCTTTCAAAGACAATTGCAGGTAGGTCTCCATGTACAGTGGGATTGCACGCCTGGACCCATGAGGTAAGCTGAGGCCACTTCTGCACTAGCCTGTTATAGCGCAATGATTCCACTTTCAACATCCTCTGGAATCCTGGGGTTTGCAGTTTGGGAGGGGCTGAGAATTCCAAATGGCCCTCCCGAAACTGCAAACCCCAGGATTCCAGAGGATGTTGAAAGTGGAATCATCGCGCTATAACAGGCTAGTGCGGAAATGGCCTGAGGCTGACATACATAAGGGAAGTCAGTTCCATAGGGAATCATTATCGACCAGGAGAAGGCATTCTGGTGCAGCTGAAGTAGCCACGGGGTTAGCAATTTTATTCAACCCACCTCCCGCCAAATTTAAAGAACCTTAAATCATTAAAAAAAAGACACCTTATCATTTCCAGGCTAGAGAAATGTACAGAGGCTCTCCAAAGGGACCAGAAGAAGCAGCAACTCCTCCCAAGGAGTTTGCCATTAGCTCCCCAACAGCTGGCCATTAGGCACAGACAGAAAGGAGCTGGTAAGAACAGTGTTCTTCTGCTGTGCCATCTCCAGCACTCTTCCCAGGTGGAGAAAACTCTTCAGGGGAGGGAAAGAGAGAGACAGCACCAGCCCAGCTCCTGCTGTGTCTTCTAAAACATGTAGAAGGCATAACATGAGGAGAGGATGCACATTGTGCACTCTGCCCCCTCCAGCAAGTTTGCTAAGTGAAGAAAGCAGACCTGCTTCTAGCCAGGGAAAGGAAACCCCTTCTTTCCAGCAATGGCAAGCCTGCAGTTGCTTTCTCCCCCTTCCCCACTCCCCAATCTAGGCCATTTCCGCACTAGCCTGTTATAGCGCTATGATTCCACTTGCAACATCCTATGGAATCCTGGGGTTTGCAGTTTCGGGAGGGGCCAGCCATAGGATGTTGCAAGTGGAATCATAGCGCTATAACAGGCTAGTGCGGAAATGTCCGTAGTCAGGGAGGACAAAACTTGCCCAGTCACCTTTTCTTACCACTTAAAACTCAATGCCAAAACTCCAAACAGCCTCCCTCTTTCATATCACTGCCCTCCTCCTCTTGCTCCTCCATCCTTCCTCTCCTGCCTCACTCAACGACGCAGGCACATTGGGAGAACGATGCATTGTTGTGAGACTTTATTTATGGAGAAATACTGAAGATCCTCATATTCAAAGCTTGAAAAGGTTACTGTTTGAACTAGAACTCTCAGAATCCAAAGGCCATGTGGTCACTGCACATGATGGCTGGGGGAGGGGGGACTCCGGGAGTTGTAGTCCAAGCAGCAACTTTTCCAAGATCTGTCCCCATTGCAAATGAGAGAGATTGAAACATGATGTTTTAGCTTTCTCAGGCTGTGAGGCAGTAGCTGAACAAGGAGCTTTATATATCTGTTGCAACACAGCACATTTATACAGAGGGAGGAGAATCTGCCAAATATTTGGTTTGCAGTAGAGATGTGATTCTCCAGGTGTTGTTAGACTGCATCTCTCATAAGCCTTAGTTAGCATAGCCAGTGATGAAGGATGCTGGAAGCTGCAATCCAACATCATCTGGATGGCCACATATTTCCTGACTCTGACAGAAGCTGTGGGGCCCATAAAAATGGGAAAGGGTTTTATTTGTAACCATGCCACCTTGTGGCAGGACTGAATAGGTCAACAGCATTCACCTTAAAGCAGCTTGTAATTTAGAAGGAAAAACTCATTATTTGGAACAACAAGCTTTGCCCTGCTGTGGTGAGAAATACAAAATAATTTTTCTCTGGTATTTATGTACGGATGTGAATTCCCTTCCCCTCCCAGTAATTTCTTGCCACACAAAAATTAGTAACTTGATACATCATTTGTCTTCTATCTGTTTTGTTTTTATTTGTTTGTGTTTTGAGAGGGACGCTTTAGCACTGATAAGAGATCAATGTAAAACTTGAGAAAATTCTACTTTTATAATGGGGCCTCTTAAAATGTCCTGAAAAAGTTATTTTTTAAAAAGTAATGCAAAACCTCTACTTGTTGCGCCAGAGGTGGAGAAATTGCAGCCCATGGTTACAGGTAACAATGTTAGTAGCCACATGGTTCATCTTATTGTTGTGTGCCTTCAGGTCATTTCCAACTTATGGTGACCCCTAAGGCAAACCTATCACAAGGTGTTCTGGGGCTGAGAATGTGTGACACCCCCAAGGACACCCAGTGGCTTTTCTTGACCCAGCGTGGAATTGAACTCTGGTCTCCAGAGTCATAGTCCTACCCTTGGACCACCACACGATGCTCTACCTTCTAGTTATAGGTTAGCTGTGCTTCCCAATCTCTTTCCCTTTTCTTTTCTGTACACCTTTGCTTGCCCCTCTCAACCAATGTGGTGCCAGTATGCAAATTATTTGGAAGGATGGGGAGAAGCATTGGCTGACAGGTGTCACAATGGCAACATGCAGTGACTGAGTTTGTGTGATGATCATCGCATGGAGTCACAGAGCCTTGATGCTGAGTGACCAGGAATCTCCATCCAAGCCAGAAGGGCGGTTTGGGCTGCCTTGACTTCAGAAAAGTCAGATTAAATTGTGGCAGGTTGACCTGACAGCAAGCTATTAGAAGCCAGGGCTTGGATGTCATTCCCAAGAGATGCTGGATACCTCAAAAGATCAGAGCAAAGGGCAGCATCTAAGTGCTGGAGATGGTTTCAAGACACATTCTTCTGCTGCATTCACTGTTTGAGGACAAAGAGGAGGTACCTCTTCTTGCTGTTTCAATTTAAGGCTTTCAAATAAAGCAGGGACAGTTTGCAGTATATACTAGGGATCAATCCAGTGGCTAGTAGTGCTCTTCAAAGAAGAGCAAGTACTAACCAGGGCTGTCCCCATGGCTATGTCTCCAGGAAGAATCCAAAACTGTATGTTTGAGCAGTATCAAGAAACTAGCGCCTGTAGCAAGGTTAGCCTTGACTACATTATTGAATGATAAGTCAACAAATAGGTAAACCTCATTGATTCGGTGGGTTTTCCATAGTCAGGGCTAAGAATTGGATTTTGGCCCAGGTTTAGCAGTTTTCAGCCTAAATCCTACATACTCTCCAACAGCCCCAATTTGGTAGGAATAGTTCAACTTAATCCTGTGCCATCCCACTTTTTCATCTGCTTCTAAAACATCCTGGTTTCCCTCTCTTTTCCCTTCTCCCTTTGCCCTCAGCTTACTTCAGTTACTGCAAACTGAGTTCAAAGTGCAGAAGTTTGCATTCAATTAACTGAGCAGAGGGAAGAGGACAGGGTGGAGTCTTGCCCTTCCTAGTGGCTTCATGCAAAAGTACACTGCTGCGACCTCTCTTCGTTTTTGTGTTCTTCCCCATTAATACCTTCTGCCATCTTGACCACTTTCTGATATTGCTTGGCCACATGCAACCTAGTTTTCATCAGTGAAATGTTGGAGAGTATGTGGTCTCCATGGAAGTGAGGGGGAAGTTTACCATATTTTGGGGGAGCCCTAAGCTATTTTAGACCCAGTTAGTTTTAGGCTTTTCTTAGTCACTTCTGGGAAGTGATCCAGAAGGCACTTCCTGTTTGGAAAAAAAAGAGGGGACGGTCCTGGGCCTAAAATGGCCTGGTTGGTCTCCTAAACCTGTGAAGTTGTCTGTAAAGGGTGTTTGGGGGACTTTTTTAAAAATAGGGCTCTGGTACCCACCGAAACAGTGCTGGGGACCATACTTTCCCCACCTCTGCCTTAAACCAATCTGCTGTTTCAGGTGCAGTGGAGAGTCATATTCCACTGCCAGTGTTGAAATAAGTAAGATGGAGCTGTTAATCCAGTTTGCCTGTATATGTGGAATGGGAAAACAGAGGGAGGGTATCATTTTGCGATTTTGTCCTTTGCCTCAGGCAACAGCTCTTATGCTCACCTTGGTCAGATGATGAATTTGGTTTCCCTGCAGTTCTATGGAAAACATGCTGGACTTTTCTGGATCCAAATGGAATGTTCAAGGTCTGGAACCGGTCATGGTACATGACATCTTATCCAATGACATTCCAGATGCCAGGGACAACGATAACATTGAGGTCACAGCCATGATACATGCCACAAAGGATGATGGGCACCAGTTGGACAGCACTTCCCAGCTATGTCTAGAAGATGATGCAGATCTGGATGATATACCAGTAAAGATCCAGGACTATGTAGATGAGTGGAAAGGATATGGCACATTACCAAGTAACAAACAAGAAGCATGTGGGGAAGCAGAGAATTCAGCAGGCCGAGAGACTGAGAAGAAAGAAGTCCTGAAAGAAGAAGCAGGAGAAGAAAAGAGTCATTCTGAGCTACCAGGAGAAAAATAAAGAGATGGAACTTCTCAGAAAAATAAGGCTTACACTGCAGGAAATATCAAGCCAAGATATGACAAAGGAGATGTCCATATCTGCCTTTGTTAAAAGACTCTCAAGTCATATTTCCCAAACCTAGTGCCCTCCAGATGGGTTGAGGTATAACCAGAATGGTTGGACTGTATCTCCCATCACTAACCAACCAGTAGTACTGAAGGAAGTAGGACTTCGATCATATGGTATATCTGTGTTGGAGAGTCAAAAGGGATGATATGGAGAACCATGCAAAACCTGGTTAAAGGCTATTCCCTAACTTTTCTCCTGATCAACCTGTTGATCTGGTGTGATTCGCTCTTCTGCATTCCATGTGCTGCAGCTGAAAATAGCCTCCATCTAAGGAGATGTCAAAGTATAAACCCATTGCCATATTTTTTCCTCTCCCTCTAGACAAGAGAGAACACAACCCCATTCATTAAATGTATTTCATCATTATTTATTGGCAAGGACCATTTTTCATGGATAAAGTTTGTCTGTGTGGGTGTAAATGATTTCATCTAATATGGGATAGACGTTAAAGACTAAGGCCATTTCCGCACTACACTATTATACTGCTATTACTCCACTTTCAACATCCTCTGGAATCCTGGTGTTTGCAGTTTAGGGAGGGGCCTTTAGAATTCTCAGCCAGAGAGCTCATTGGCCTCAGTAAACTGCAAACCCCAGAATTCTGCAGGATGTTGGAAGTGAAATAATGACACTATAACAGTCTAGTGCTGAAATGACCTAAGACAGTGGGAAAGATACATGTTACTGGGGCCTGGAAGCTCAGAGTGTTGGCAGTAACTGAAATATCAGTTCACCCTTGTTTCCCAGGTATACAAATAAAGAGTTGAGATTGGGTCCTGAATCAGGTTGGGAAGGAGCTGAACAGAGTATATCACTCAAATAATTAAAAAAAAAAAAGCTTAAGAAATGAGGAAAATATTCCCAGACAACATTTTTCAAAGCAGATCTCTCACTCTGTAATTCTTCCCACTCAGAGAGGCCAGACCTTGCGATCTGGCAATTCTATCATCATCTTGTGATGAAATGGACTAACATGGATATCTCTTCAACAGTAGGTGCATTGTGCCACCTGGCCATCTCTCCAAAAATAGGGCTTTCTCACCTGGCTTGCCATATCACCTGGTTAGCTAGGATTTGCCAGCTCCCCCTCCCTTCTGAACCCTTGCTGGCTTTGCTGATGTGATATGAGAAAGACCCCTTTGTGTAATATCACATGGGTCCCCAGTTTTGACCCTGAGATTTTGAGGAATGGGTTGCTGCAAATCTGGGAACTCTATTATTAACCTATTCACACATCCACCACCACTACTACTACCACTACCGCTGGCTAGGACTGTCAGGTCAGGAATGTCACAGAAACTGGGATTTCGGAGCCAAAACTTAAGACCAAAGGAAAGTTCCTTGTGATGTCACAAGTGGTATGTGTGGCCTGGTTGATAAGGTTGATGTTCCAAAATGCAGCCCCTGGTGACGTTATCAAGCATGATATCTTAAACATCAATCACAATTGTCATTCAAACGAAAAACATCAAGTGTAACAAACGAGAAAAATATACACATACAGGAAGAGAGGGCGTTTTCAAGACAACACTCTCACCCTGAGATTCCCCTTCCTTGCATTGAAGACTGAAGAAGAAGGTTCAGTCCCTGACATCTGGAAGCCCTACCACTAGTTCAGGTTATTTCCTACAGATGTGGTTATTTAATTTTCAACAATCTATATGTAACTGAAACAAAACAGCCAAATTTGGGGTGATCCCCCCCCAAGAAAATAACCCTTTGTCAGTTCAGTGCATTTGTTCAAAAGCTCTCATAGATGAAGAATCTTCAGGAATTCAGTCAGTACGTTGGTCCTCCTTTTATTATTATTCTCCTGTTATATTGGTCCCTATTTTTTTTTCTTTAACCGATCAGCTTCATTGCAGATGCAATCACCAGGAAGTCTTCTGCTGCCGTTTCTTATGAGCCTTGATAGGAAGCAGTTTGAACATGTTATTTATAGTTGAAGAACCAGCTGCTCACAGAGGCGTAGAGCTTATTTCAACGGTGACCTGCTTATCTGGCAATAACTGAGCTATTGAGCCTTCAAATTGCTGAGCACAGTGAAAAGTAGAAGGGAAAAGATTCTTCACTACTTCATTTCCTTTTACTTTGGCACCATCAAGGAGCCTTTGTTCCTTGGGAATTACAGCCTAGAAATATTCCTTCTTTGTTACATACCCATTGGCAGATTGAGGATAAACTTCACATGGGGTGCCATTGGTGCTTTCCTCGAGTGGCGAACAGAAAGCATCATCAAGCACAAAACTCTGACAACAAAATCAAAGGCAAGAAAAACAAATCCCGGTTTCAATTTGGACTTCTGTCTGGATTTAGGTACTCTTTGCCCACAGTGTTATGCATAATTATTCCAAAAGAAGCTCCACTGATCTGAGTGAGACTTTCATCTCAGGAAAAATGCCCAAGATGGGTTCCCAGTATTTTTAAAGAAGTGATGTTTGCAGTTCAAGCTTTTCTTTTGCTTTTATGGTATTTCGCATGCTGCTTCATCATTAAGATTTTTTAAAATATTAGCCAGCATATATAAAAACATTTTAAAACACAATAAAAAGAAACAACATAAAACAGTTACAATACCTAAACAAGTAAATCACTGCCATCAACACAGGCAAGTCTCAAAGCTTTAAAAGAGAGAGGAAATGAATTAGCCCCTTCATTGACTCAGTTTACATAGTGTACAATATGATGCTTTAATGTTCAAGCATGTGCCTTAAATGGGGTGGGAAAATTTCTTCATTTGAAAAGTGGTGCCAGAACAAGTTTCTACCATGGACCACCAAAAAGTAAAGTAAAAACTAAAATAAATAGGTCCAGGTGCAAATCAAGCTTAAACTTCCAGTAGAAGCTAAAACAACACAACTAAGGCTATCATACTTCAGACTTATCTCAAGGTGAAATGTGTGTGTGTATGCACACGTCTTAAAGTTCAAAGTCAACTTATGGCAGCCCCATGAATTTCGCAGGGTTTTTTTAGGCAAGGAACACCCAGTGGTAGTCTTTGCCAGTTCCTTCTTCTGAAATACAGACTTCCAACTGCTCCTCCTTGATGGTCTTCCATGAAAGTACAAATCAGAACCAATCCTGCTTAGCTTTCAAGATCAGACACTATGTGGTGCCTTTAAGGTATCCGACTCACTGGAAAACACAATAGTATCTGGTAAAGCTGGAGGCAACAGGAAAAGAGTTAAACTCCATAAGAGGTGAAGTGTCTCAGTCAAAGAAACCACAACTTCCTTGACCTTTTCAAGACCTGAGCAGGGCTGTCAAGAATAGGGTCTCCCATAAGTTTCTCACTCACAGCATCACCTGAAGTTGAAGCAAACTTAACACCACCACCACAATATGTCATGTGTGACAGAGGCCAGATGTATCATTCACCATCATCCTCTTGTCCAAAGATTTAGCTCAGAGATGGGCATTGTGTAGCTATCCAGATGTTGTCAGATTGGAATTCTCAGGCCGAGATCCTATGTTGAGGAAATGGAGTGTAGCTTCATGCTCACAAGAATTTTGCAGCAGTTGGGCAGTGCTGCCTCGTCAATGAATTAGGACACTGTGTAACGAAATGTGCATGTGTGTCTGCACGCACAATGAACCACCATGTGCAGCCATGCGCAATGCCTTTGTACAGTCATGTGCAATGTAAAACCACTCATGAGGGTGGCACGTGTACAACTCTCTTCCACAACCTTGAATTGAATTTGGCCATTCCATATCAGACAGAAAGGTCCAATCGCATGCATAAGACACCCACAGGATTCCATTCCCAGGATTTCTCACCATTGGCTGTGTTGGCTAAGACTAATGGGAGATGCAGTCCAACAACATGTGGACGGCTATGCAATTTCCATTTGATTGAGCTGATATAACCAAGATGATTAGCTAATTCAAATACATCTCATAAAAACTCACTTGGGGGAGGGAGATTGGGTTAATTGCAAGGAATTTGCTTTCTCTCAAACATCTGGTTTGGCCCTTAGCAATTTACCTTCACTGTAACGAAAGATTATCCTGTTTTCAAGTAAAATAAACTGCCATTTTGCTCACTACATTCTTATAATTAGCAGGAACCCTAATTAATTACTAGGACCACACTTAGGGCTCACAAAGCTGGGAAAAGGTATTTTGTGGGACTATAAATCCCAGAATGCCCCAGCTAGAATGGCCACTGGCACACACAGTTAGTGAAGCTGAAACCCTGGATGTGTTTAGTGCTGTCTTCTCAACTCAATGCAACTAAAGCAAATGAGGAAGTCTGACAAAACTTCCTTCTTTTTTTAAAAGTCAAATAGAGAAGTTGGCTGAATTGGCTGATGTGTGTAAAGTGAAACCTAGTGCTCTTGTTATTTTGAGATAACAGAAGCACAGTGATCATGAAATTCTGGAGACTCAAACACCGTCATCTCAGAAAACTGTTCTAAGATTGCTACCAGGTTAGTATTTTTTTGGTCTTAATTAATGGGAATCTATGCCTATGACTTCTCTCCGATCATTCTTTTCCTAACCTGCCAGATTATTGGTGAATAGTCCATAACAAATCTTTTGCAGGGTACCTCCTTCACCAAGCATAGTCTTCCCAATATGATGCCTTCTTGATCTTTTGGAATATACCTCCCAATATTTCCTAACCACTGGCCATGCTGGCTGGAGGTGATGGGATCTGAAGTCCAAAACACTTTGAGGGCATAATGCAGGAGAGGAAAAGGCTCGGGAGTACATTTTCTAGTGTGACTACTCTGTCCGGATTGCACTGGTTTCCTGATAAACCACCATGCCCACCTCTATGATGTTAGAAACCTACCCCTCTTCCCAATCTCTTTCTTATCCAACTGACACTTAGCATTCTATGGATGTGTGTATTGTGTGCCTTCCAGTTGTTTCCACCTTACGGTGATCCTAAGGTGAATTTATCACAGGATTTTCTTGGTGAGATTTGCTCAGAGCCTTTCCCTTCCTCTGTGGCTGAGAGACTGTGACTTGCCCAAGATTACCCAGTGAGTTTCAGTGGCTGAGCAGCCATCCAAACCCAGGTCTCCAAAGTCACAGTCCAATACTCAAACCCTTTACACCTCATTGGCTTTCATATTCTAAGGATGCTAAATGTGTTTTGTCCCCCCTCGGCAATTTTGGTAGGACTTTCCCTTTATTGATCTGGGGATCTTTCACACCACACGGTTACAGCATGATGATTCCATTTTAAATGCCATGGCTGCATCCTATAGAATCCTGGAATATGTAGTCTGATGAGGCATTAGAGATCTCTGGCTGAGGATTCTAAATATCCTTCCCTAAACTACAAGTCCCAGGATTTCACACAATTTTACCAGGACAGTCAAAGTAGAATCATCATGCTATAATTGTATTAGACAGAAAGGGTTCTTGTTTTTCTTTTTTTTAAAAAATAAATAAATAAATCCATATTCTCCAATTATCCCAGTTTGCTTCCGATTAATCCTCTTTTGTCACGCTTTTTCAGCTGCTTTTAAAACACCCTGGTTTCTCTCCTATCCTCCCACTTCCCCCCTCATCATCAGCTTATTTCAGTTGCTCTAAAATGACTTTAAAGTGCAAAAGTAGTTTTCACTCAGTTATGTCCATGGGAGGAGAATTTACAAGAGATGAGCAAATTGAATCTTGCTTTTCCCAGTAGATTCAGGCAAAGGCAAACTGCTGCAGCCTCTCATAGCTTGTGTGTTCTTCCTCATTAATTACTTTTGCCATCTTGACCACACTCTGATATTGTTCAGTCGCATGTTTCCTGATTTTAATCTATGAAATGTTAGAAGGAAAGTGTAAACCTTCCCTGAGGGATAGTGGATCTGCTCTGCTGTGATCTGCTTGTGTGCTTGAAACTCTTATATGCTGGAAATAAATCCAGTTCTCAGGTTCTCAGGCCAGGAATAAAGAAAATGTGGACCTCCCTCAGATGTTGTTGGACTACAACTCCCAGCATTCCTTGTAACTAGCAATGAAGGCTAGCTCTACTGGGAGTTGCAGCCCAATAACGTCTAAGTGCTACACTTTGCCCACTTAGGCAGACAAGGCAGCATTGTCTGCACATGAGAGACAGATACCATCTTGGTTAGGGGAACTCCCAAGTTTGCAGAACTTGGAGAAATACTACTTACAGAAGTAGAAAAAACATTTAGGAAAAAATCTGAAATGCATGGCAGGGGAAGGAATTCCCCAAACTTGGGAATGAGGATTGAGCATGTTCAATGGCCATGGGATGCTGCAGAAAGATAGGGGAGGGGTAGGATGGAATATCCTTAGGGAGGGCACAGCTTGCTGGCAAGAGAAAACCCTGAAGAGGAGCACTCTACATTGCAATATTTTATCGCAGTTCCTACTAGTAAAACTAATATCATCAAGACAATTTGAAGTCGGCAGTGTTTTGTAATCGAGGGGAAACCAGGGTGGGGCTGCCTTTAGAACTTCTTTTTCTTGTTGTAGTTGTGTGCCTTCAAGTTGTTTCTGACTTACGGCAACCCTAAGGTGAATCTGTCATGGGGTTTTCTGGGGCTGAGAGTATGTGACATGCCCAAGTTGAGTTTCCATGGCCAAGCAGGGAATCAGATCTTGGTCTCCAGCACTGTAGCCCAATGCTCAAACCATGCTGGCTCTCTTTAGTTGTGAAAATAGGAACCACACAACCATAATAGTGTTGGTTCTGATGATACAGAAGGTAAGGCCAGGGTCCAAAGAGAGAAAAAGCCAAGAGGGTTGTACGTGGTGTAATGAACATGTAATATGGGACATTATCTGTTGGAAGAGGGTGAAAGCATAGAATATTGAGATAACCAATGGCTGGCTGAATGTTTGAAGAGATGTTTAAAAATACTGATTATGTATGACAGTCAGGGGAGCAATAGAGATTAGTTAAGTCAGAATCAGAATCATAGAATCAAAGAGTTGGAAGAGACCCCAGGTCCATCCAGTCCAACCCACTGCCATGCAGGAACACCCATCAAAAGCACTCCCGACAGATGGCCATCCAGCCCCTACTTAAAAACCTCCATAGAAGGAGCCTCCACCACACCCCTAGGCAGCAGATTCCACTGCCAGACAGCTCTGACCATCAAGAAGTTCTTCCTGAGGTTCAAGTGGAATCTCCTTTCCTGCAGCTTGAATCCATTGCTCCTTGTCCTAGTCTCTGGAGCAATGGAAAACAAGCCCGCTCCCTCCTCGACATGACATCCCTTCAAATACTTAAACATGGCTATCAGGATAGTTCTGGTTCAGCTAGGATTGTGAAGTGACAAGGAAAGAGTTAGAGAAACGTGTTAGAGTCAATTAGGATTTAGATGTCTTAAATAAGTAAATTATTCCTGTTTAATCAGCTATTTTTGTATGATACGTATGTGACTCTGGGAACATTACCATAGTGTTATTGTGGCAGCTGAATTCAAACGTACTGTTTCTGTAGTGACAACAGTGGTTCAAGGGGGGTGGCGCCCAGTGATGGAGTTTAAAAGAATAAAATTTCATGCAGGAATCATGAGGATATCTAGAAGATCTCCACATATGGTGCCATAGCTACAGGCACAAGTGGAGGTCTCCATGTTATTCTCTCACTTCTTCGAAAACTGAAACTAGCTTAGTTTATTGTTAGCTGAACACCTTTAGAGAGCTTTCCTGTCTTTAATGGAACTCTTACAATAAAGTCTTACGGGGGGGGGGTCCTTTAGCAATAGGTGTCTTTGCTTTTCATGTACAATTGCTAGTTGCTGCATACAATTGTGTCTGATAGATTTTTAAGATGTCACAAGACCATAACCTCCAATTGTCGTGGTTTGGCAGAGATAGACTCCTCCTTCCATGTCTGTCTTTGTCCTCAGCTTACTTACATAGCTGCAGACTGAGTTAAAAGTGCTACAGAAGTTTGCACTCAATTCACTTGGAAGGTGGGGAGAAGAGAGTCTTGCCTTTCCCAAAAGACTCAGAGAAAAGCAAACTTCTGTAGCCTTTCCTAAGCTTGTATGTTCTTCCTCACTAATAACTTCTGTCATCTTGACCACATGTCTTCTGGTTTGTGCCTGTGAAATGTCAGAGGGTAGACAAGACTCTTTGTTTTTCCCATGCCACATAGATACATCCACATCTATGACCTGATTTCTCATGTAGAATAGATAGCCTTCCTTACAGGTGGGTGAGGTCTATTAATGTCTGCTCATTCTTCAAAAGACAGACTGAGGAGAGGGCATTTTCCTACGGGATATTGGGCCAGCTGAGCCAATTGTCCCACATGAGAATGAAAGCTATGGCATACCCAGTCACTTGTCAGTTCCCTGTTCCTTTTATGACAGCTTTGCAATGGAGGAAGGCCAGCCTGACTTAGGAGAAGATGAAGAAGGACTGGAAGTTAAAGCCATGTCAGCTGCTGCTATTTCTGATGCCGCCACCATCCATTCAGATGAAGAAGATGCCCATGAAAACATGACTTCATTTCAAGCACTCCAGGAACAAGCAGAACCTACTAATCCTTCAGGTAAGGAGTATACAGAAAACCCCATCTTCTGACACCTTGCTCTTCTGATGCTTCCAAATTGACCACAAGTTCCATTAGTTTGTCATGGGGTCCAGTCTTTTGCCAGTTCATCTTGCCTAAGGAGGTTTGCTTGAGAGTGCTCTTATGCATGCACAGTCCCAAGTCTTGCCTATGGAAAGAGTGGATACTTTGGTCAAATTAATGGAATGTGTCTGTATTGCAAGCATCAAAACAGCAGGCCTCCATCCATACTTCTTGCTTATGGAGGCTTGCTTGGGACTGCACATGCATTGCTTGCAAACTGAGCTCAGAGTGGGGAAAATGGCACCAAGCCAGCTAGGAGACTTTTCAAACAGCATGCCCATGGTTGGTCCCAAGAGATCCCCTGTAACTCCTTCATGTTCCCTACAGGGATGGATTCCACTTTTCCACCATTTCCTCCTTCTGACACTGCTCTGATTCCTAACCTGCCAGATAAATGGGAGAAGCCTGTATATACAATTTTGTAAATTTGCTTTCCTTCTTAGTATTGTCAACAGATCTGGTTCCTCATTTCAAGGACCCCCCAGGAAAGTATTCTCTTATTTGCTCCTATTTTGCTGTTTAGCCTTTGTGGGTTTACACAGCAATAGTGCTCCAAGACACATTAGATCTAGCCACTCATTCAATGCCCCACAAATTGGTAGTTGCCATATCATTCCAAACCCTCAAAAGAAGTTCATAACCATTAGAATTATGGCTTGAATCCTATTGTTAATCTCAGGTAGACTCACTGAATTAATGTGATTTGCTTATGCATTGACTGGCCATTCAACAATTGATTAAATGAGATGGGTTTATAACCAACAGAATTCAGGCCTCTATGTTTAAAAAGTAACCCTTTGTTTTCTCATTTTGGAAGTTAATTACAAAAGTTAATTTTTATTCCCTTGTTTTTTTAAAAAAATCTGAACAGTAGAAGCAAATCACTGAGTTTAAGGTCTTGGTGCCCATTCCACAATCAGTTGCACATAACTATGCTAGTGTGCATTTACTCACAACACTAAAAATATATGGCTTAGGATATCTGAAACCAAGGCTCACCCAGGATACTTGGGGCACCATCTTGTCAGTAGCATATGTGCATGTAAGTGTGGCTTACATGTCCATACGTGTCTTTTTGGACAAGGTGCAGGATGCTATTCTCTAGCTTTCTATTCTTTAGAAAGTAGTGTGATCTAGATTTGGGGTTGAGCCTTTGGTGAGAGTGTAGCCAAAGGGCTGTTTATGATATTTGTACTTATATGAGAGTTTAAAGATAAAAGGAAACTGTCTAAAAGTAATCTGAAGAATTGTATGGGTTTTGAACTGCATATGAGCTCCAATACTTTGTTCCATATGTTAGCTTAATAAATATTGGCCCTTTCCGCACGTGGGAAAGGAACCGCCCAAAAACGGGACTCACTGGACTTCTTCAGCATCCGGGTGAGTCTGTCGGGATGAGGAGCAGTGCGAGCTCGTTGCTCCGCACTGCTCCGGCATCCAAAATGGTGGCTTCCGGTTGGGGGAGGCTCTCCACCAACCGGAGAAGCTCGCCAGCCTAAAGCCCACCCCGGCAGATCTGCAGGCATGCACTAGTGCACACCTGCAAATCTGCAACAGAGCACGGCAATGGAGCAACACAGAGTTGCGTGCTCCATGCTTTTTTAAAACCTCTTAAAAGAGGTTTTTAAAAAGCACGCTGCGTGACCAGTTCCGGTTGCTCCAGAGTGGACTGAGGTGCGGAACTATGAAAAGTAGTCCTCCCCAGTCCACTCCACGGTGCAGAAGACCTCCGTCGGAGGTCGCTCTGCACCGTTTTAATAGGCCCGTGCAGAAAGGGCCATTATAGTGTATGTTTATAACTACTGATTTGGCTGATGGTATAGAGTATTTAAAGTGACCCAGAAAACATGCTACCATAGAACTATTAAGGGTTCTAAATAACCATTTACCCATTTACACAAAGGTGGTGTTAGAAGGGGGAGGCAGACAAGACAAGATGCCTTATCAGACTGGGGAACTGCCATACCCATACGAGACAGAAAGAAGTAAGCCCCTGTCACAAGAAGATGCAGAGTTGTTGCTAATGGATAATGAGCCAATTGCGGTTGGGCCATTGTTCTAACTCAATAAATATGTCATTATCACCATCACCATCATCATCTATCATATTCTTTTAGGTGATAAAAGCTCCAAAAGTCCCAACTCTTCCATGACAACCAAAGAACTTCAGGAATACTGGAGGAATGAGAAACGCAATTGCCGAGAAGTCAAAGTCCTTTTTGAAATCCCCTCAGCCAAAATTGTAGAGAAGCCTTTCACTAAATATGTGGTAAGCTCATGTAAAGATGAAGCCTAAGTACATGGAAGACAGCAGGTCCTTCCTAATCTTGGAAGCTAAGCAAGATCATGGCTGGTTGTTACTCAGAAGGGACACTGCCAAGTAATACCAGGTGCTCTAGGCTATATTTTAGAGGAAGGCAATGGCAAACTACCTCTGAGTAGTCCTTGCCAAAGAAAACCCTATGAAATTCATGGAGTCACCATAAGACAACAGAGAAGTTGAAGACACACAGTGTAGGAATGTCAAATGGCACCAACCAGCCCTGTTAAAAAGCCTGCGTGTTCCATGAATTTTGTCCTTCTCCTTTCTGGAAACAGAGAACACAGAACCTCCTTGCTGAAGAAGCATCGCTGACTTTCCAGTCACAATTCAAAGTGCAGGTTATGACCCATAAAGGCCTGTAAAGCTAGGGCCCACACTACCTGAAACCCATGGCTGCAATCCAACATCTCCTCCGCATAGTATAAAGATTCAGAAGCGGAGATAAACTGTGACAGCACTGCTCAATGCCCATGTGGAATAGCAATATTGTACAACACATATCTTTTGGGAGGTTTTCATGCAAGCAGGGAGCTTTTTATTTATTTATTAACCTGCTTTTAAAATTGCAAATTGTTATAGGTTTTTATAATTTTATACGTTTTTAATGATTTTTTAAAAAATATTTTTAAGATTTTAAACTTATTTTTGGAAGCTGCCTTGGGTCTGATTCCAGGACAAAAGGCAACATACAAATATAATAAATAAATAGGAAGGAAGGAAGGAAGGAAGGAAGGAAGGAAGGAAGGAAGGAAGGAAGGAAGGAAGGAAGGAAGGAAGATAAGCCTCTGTCTTACATGTCTACTTTTCTTAATATTTTTGTTTTTACATTTCTTTCTAGACATACCAAATTTTCATCATCCAGACCGGCAGCTTTGACAGCAACAGGTCAGTGATTGAACGACGATATTCAGATTTCGAAAGACTGCACACAAATCTTCTGAAGGAATTTTATGAAGAAATGGAAGATATCACCTTCCCCAAGAAGATCCTTACAGGAAACTTCACAGAAGAAATAATCATCGAGAGGAAGTTAGCCTTCCAGGATTATTTGCGGCTTCTGTATTCCATGGAATATATCCGGACATCGAGAATGTTTATTGACTTCTTAATGAGGCCAGAACTGGAGGAAGCCTACAGTTGCCTTCGAGGAGGGCAATACACCAAAGCTTTGGCAGGTCTCCTGGATGTCGTGGCCCTGCAAGAAAAACTCACAAAGCACAGGCCCATCCTGTTAGTCCCAACCCTCTGTGCCATACTTGTGTGTCACAAGGATCTTGAAGATCCAAGAAGTGCTTATGAATTTGGAGAAAAAGCTTTGCTTCGCCTTGAGAAGTACCCAGGCCATCGGTACTACCTGCCCCTGTTGGAGACGATGATTTCCTTGGCGTACGAACTTGGCAAAGATTTCGTATCCTTCCAAGAGAAAATGGAACAAGGAAAGGCCAAGAAACGTCCAAATAAAATGGTGACACTCAAAGAACTAGCTGTTAAAGAGTATATCCACTAAGAAAGAGGTGGGAAACTTTAGGTCTTCAGACCAAATCTGGCTGTCCTGAGAGCAAAATCCAAACCTGATGGCCACAACTCTTTACCCCGATGCATCATTTGGTGATTTCCCAGCTTTTGATTCCACCCCCTCCATTTTAAAATGTGCCTTTTTTTTTATCCCACCTTTTTGCCTTTGGCCCTGCCCAGTACTGGAATGTGACCCCAGAGAAGTTCTCTGAAGTTAAATTTGGCCCTCAGACTGAAAGAAATTTCTCACCTTGGAATGAAGAAGAAGAAGCGGTAGTGCAAGGGAATCAAAGCACCATCCTGATGGAGGAAGAGTGGAAGCTATTTGGGGCTTTTCACATGGAGGGGACGGTAGGCGAGACAAAATGATGCAGGTTTACAGAATGATGCATGTAATTCATCAGTGGTTAGACAGATTCAGTCATGATGAGACAAGGGAGCTCCCATCCATGACTCCATTAGCTCTGATACATGTGTACAAACATAACAACAAATGATTCCTAAGCTAATTGTCTTCTATACGTGTGCTCACTTAAACTATATCTTAAAAAAAACCTCTTCAGTAGTCATGTGGACACATTGAACAATTTATTGTTGCCTTTTCCTCAGGGGAAAGTTTTCAAGACCCTCCATGGATGCCTGAAACTGCGGATAGCACTGAACCATACAGTATTGGATATACGGTATGCTGTGAAGCTAGAGGGGTACTTCTGGTGATGCCAGAATCATAGAATCATAGTTGGAAGAGACCCCAGGGGCCATCGAGTCAAATCCCCTGCTATGCAGGAACACCCATCAAAGCATTCCCAATGGATGGCCATCCAGCCTCTGCTTAAAAACCTCCAAAGAAGGAGACTCTACCACACTCAGAGGCAACATATTCCACTGCCGGACAGCTCTGACTGCCAGGAAGTTCTTTCCTGAGGTTCAAGTGGAATCTCCTTTCCTGCAGCTTGAATCCATTGCTCCTTGTCCTAGTCTCTGGAGTGGTAGAGAACAAGCCTGCTCCCTCCTCAACATGACATCCCTTCAAATATTTAAACATGGCTATCATGTCCCCTCTTAACCTTCTCTTCTGAACCTTTTCCTGTAATGGTATTGTCAAAGGGGTGGTTAAAAGTATGGGGCAGGACCCAAAGCAATTCATGTGGGTGCTTTTCCTGGATTCCAAGGGATGGTTCAGG
Organism: Ctenosaura bakeri; assembly: GCA_948474755.1. Classification (NCBI taxonomy): domain Eukaryota; kingdom Metazoa; phylum Chordata; class Lepidosauria; order Squamata; family Iguanidae; genus Ctenosaura; species Ctenosaura bakeri. The sequence goes on from CAOLHI010003022.1 coordinate 30,121, forward strand.
GCAAAGGGTGGGAGGGAGGGAGGTGAGGCTGTGAGGGAAGAGGATGAAGGCAGCAGGCTGTAGAAACCCTGTCTGGAGGAGGTGCGAGTTTCAAAATACTCCCTGCCCCACTTCCAGTCGGTGCTACAAGATTCCTGCTTGACCATGGGTAACTGAAACCACAGAAAGCAATACCACAGAGAAGGGGATATGTGCCTTCAAGCTGACTCCAACTTGTGGTTAACCTGTACAAGATTTTCCTAGTAAGATTGATTCAGAGGAGGTTTGCCCTTGCCTTCCTCTTAAACTGAGAGAGTGAGACTTGCCTGGAGTCACCCAGTGGGCTTCCCTGGCTGAATGGGGATTCGAATACTGGTCTCTAAAGTCCTAAGCCGACATTCAAATCCCTACACTGCACTGGTGTTGTAAATTATATCAGCATAAATATTGTGAACTTCTAAGAACAAATCCTTAGGGAAAAAATGTCACAGTTCTTTCGACAGTGCAGGAGCCCATCCGCATTACACAGTTTTGCCCACCTCTAGTGACACCCCTGAGAACAGCTATCAAACCAATTTAATCCCACATTGTAGATACAGCTTCTCGTATGTTCGTTTAGCTTGGTTTAGCCCTTTCCAGAGCCACAGGACGACTGACCCTCTTAGGACAAAGAGTGCCCCCTCTGCAGCCATTTCACCTCAAAAGACAGAAGAGATGCTTAACATTTGCCGTATGCTGTTCGGATGCCTGAGACAGTACAATCCCAAGCAACCCTCTCTTACTTCCCTCTGCAAAGGAAATATCAATCACATCGAGGCAAATGGCTTTGAGGAGCCTCGGAGATTTTCATTGCAAGCAATGTACGTGGAGCCTATTTCCATATCAATTATTAGATCATTTGCGCCATTAAGCAGGTAATAACTCAGGCGCCCGCTCCACAAAATAATGGAGGAAGGACCCCAAGATTAGAAAGTTGCTCTTGAAAGACCGGCAGATGCAATGTTTGCCGAAGAAACATTCTGTGATCTCACTTTTTACTCTTTTTGTTTCTTTTTCCCTCCTCCTTCTTCCTATTGATATTTTTCTTCCATTTATCTGTCTCTTTTTCTTTCCTTTTTTTTATTTTCTGTTTTTTTTTATTCTATGTTTGCAGTTTTAATTTTTTTACTGTGTACCTTTTTAAAACTCTTAATAAAAATTATGAAAGTGAAAGAGAGAAAAACAATTCTGTGATCTATCTAGGGAATCTAAATCTTCGTTGGTTTCATTGTCACATGCAAGAATGAATAAATTCATAAGTTTTCTCCCTGCTGGTTGAGATCATGAATGAACATTTTTTTTCTGTTTCTTTTTGTTCCCCCAATTTCAAGAAAGCAAATGGGGGGAAGCATTTGGATTAAAAATGATTGGGTTGCATGCAAAAACACAAAATTTTGTGCAAAAAATAGTGTATTTTGCACCGAGTACAAGCAAGGATCCTGGATTGTTCTGGTAGGGAATAAAGTTCCAAGGGGCATAGTCCCTCTTCTTCCACCCTCCCTGCATATTCAGTGTACCTCTTTGCCATTGGTACAGAAGTCTCCATGGCCATTTCAGGGCCACAGAAGATGGGGTGTACCTGGGCAGGAATCAATTGTACTTCAGCATCTGACTGGAAGAAGACAATGTCATTCTCCCAGACATCCAGGGGAACCCTGGCAGGCCCAGAGGGATGACATTTTCTCCCCTCGATGGCTGCTGAAACACAGCCAACTGCTGCCTGACCATCTCCACTTCTGCCACCCACAAAATAGCCATGGGGTGGCACCCTGGTAAGAGATAGGTAGGTTGAGCAAGCAAGAAAATCCTTGCAGATAGTGGTTTGGAATACTTCCATCCGCAACTGTCATAAAAAGACATATGCAAGTGTCGTGAAGCATTGTGTTTGCATACGTCACCAACAGGATTCTAGCTAGGCCCTTTTCTGGCTAAAATCTCAACAAATAATGTTTGTTTGTTTGTTTATATTTTTTTTATGTTTTCATTTTGCAAAATTGTCCTGGCTTGGTTTGCTGGGGAAAGCCACTCACTAGATCCCAAACTAGTTCTGTGCATCTCTTTGGCCATGTCCGCACTTGCCTGTTATAGTGCAATGATTCCACTTTCAACATCCTCTGGAATCCTGGGGTTTGCCAGCCGGTCCCTCCTGAAACTGCAAACCCCAGGATTCCAGAGGATGTTGAAAGTGGAATCATCGAGCTATAACAGGCTAGTGCGGAAATGGCCTTTGAATGCCTGATAGAGAGACCTCAGACACACACAAGTGCTTTGTTGGTCTAGATAAATGCCTGAACAGAGCTCACAAAAATTACTTTTTAGACTGTAGCTCTCAGAATTCCACAAGCAGCACAACCATTGGCCCTTCTGGCAGAAGGATTCTAGGAGTTTTAGGACACAAACCTGCAAATAGCTTACATGCATCTAAGTGAGGCTCAGCCATGCGTCTTTTCGAAGAGAGGCTGCTCTCTTGCTCCTCGTACTCATCCAAAAACCTTCCTCTCCACAGCTATCAAGCCCCAGAAAAGGCTACTGCTGCTTCTTACTGGTGAGGAGGAGAGGAAAGGAAAGGAAAGGGAGGAGAAAGAAGCAAAGAAGGGAAACAGACAATGCACTCCATCTTGGAGTTTATCCTCATTTCTTCCCTGCTTTGAGCCCAGACCAGCTGCCTCCCCTTCCCTCACCTTTCCATCAATAAAAAGCAACTTTAAAAACCTCTCTTCGGGCTTTACCACTAACAGGGTGGGTGAGATGACATAGAAATGCATGGGTAGAGCAGTAACACTATACCAACTTGATGCAGGTTCTTGGACGTAGTCTAAAAAAGTAACTTCTCCAGTCTCTACCCCTGAATCAGGCCTCTGTTGTGTTACTACACAGACCAGACTGTTCTTTGTCATAGAGTTTTTTCCCCCTTTTCCTCAATCTTCCTCCCGTTGTAAAATGTTTATAACCTGCTTCATTTCATAGGACCTCAGGGTAGCATGCATATAAAATTTAACTGCACCCCGAAAGATGGAAATTAAACAGCTGAAGCCATCATTTTGTCACTGACGTAGGATGAAATATTTGCAATACGTGCAGCTTCGCCAGGATGCTTTAGGATAGGCCAAAAAAAAAAAAAAATCAACATTCAGTTCAAACGTTCATGAAGGCAAGGAGCTGCTCACAGATAAACAGTTCTTGACCATGCGTGACACTATGAGAAATGGTTTAATAATAGTTCCTATGACACACAAACACTCACCTAGTGTCAAAGTGTGCAGAAGGAAGTGAAAGTTTGCCATCGTTCCTAGTACAGACACAGTCGAATTATCTGTCCTCAGAGGAGTTGCATCCGAAATGGTTACTCAAACAGAAACATAGTGGATGAACTCTTCTGGTAGCAGACACCTCTTGCTCTCAAACATATTAAATCTTTCTAGTGTCAATGTGTCTCCCATCTGAATTCATTACTAGGTGAGCCCAAGAATCACAAGTCTGAGAATGATATCTTCATTATTTGGACTCGTAGACATCAAAATATTTCACGAGAACTTCAACAGCACTCTCAGCTTGGAACTATCCACAGAATGAGTTCACTTTTTGGATATCACCATACAGCTACACAATGGACATTGAAGCATCACACTATGGCCATTTCCGCACTACATTGTTATAGTGCTATCATTCCACTTGCAACATCCTATGGAATCCTGGGGTTTGCAGTTTAGGGAGGGGCCTTTTAATATTCTCAGCCAGAGAGATCTTTGGCCTCAGGAAACTGCAAACCTCAGAATTCCACAGGAGGTTGAAAGTGGCATAATAGCACTCTATAACAGTGTAGTGCAGAAAGGTGCAGAGATGCTATAATATCCCTTTGCAAGTTTGAGAAATGTCACCATTGTTTGTTTCATCCTGTTGATTAATTAAGACACCACTAGATGGCACTGCTGCACTAGCTGCAACCCAGGGCTCTAGACAGGTACCATAAAACTATGCCTACTTTAACAAGGAAAAAAAAAAACCCTGAACTTTTTAATAGCAGTAGGTTTTTTCCAAATGATTGAAATAAATAATTTCTATTCCAGAAGTCTAACATTTAAATTATTAATGCACCTAATTTTTTTAAAAAAAAATCAATTCCATTGTGAGTTTTGGATGAGAAAGCTTATCTTTCTAGTGGTCCTTAAGGACAATTTAACATACCCCTTTATCAGGCAGCTGTGTGAGCCCGCTAGAAAGCTGAAAGAGAAAAAAAATTCTTGCAGGCTTTTAGACCTGGTGAGTTCAAAGCCAGTGACACTGCAGTGTCTCTTTTCCTACACTACCATTTCCTTCTGATCAAAAGGATCCAAAGTAAAACTTGGAACTCTTTAAAGAACTGTTGAATAAAGAGGGGAGGAGAAGAGCAAAAGCAAATGAACCTTTTCTGCATAGTCCAAGGGAAAGTGGAAATCCAGCATATATTCTTCAAGTTCCCATGCTAGCTGGGGTTAATACATTGCCTGTGAACCGAGTTAATAAATTTTCATATACCCTGGAACATTTTGCAGGTGAAAACCCGGGTGTGTGGCCAAGCAACTTCAGAGTGTGGTCAAGATGCTAAAAGTTATTAAGGAGAAAGAACACATACATCTAGAGGAGACTGCAGCAGTATACTTTTTCTGAGATCTACTGGAAAGGTCAAGACTTCCCCTCCTCTCTTCCCCAGCAACATTGAGAGCAAACTACCTTTGCACTTTTAAATCAGTTTGCAGCAATTGTAGTAAGGCAAGGTCAAGAGGAGGAGGAAAGAGAAACTGGGACATTTTTAAAGTGTTAGGCTTGAAATTTGGGGCTCTGTAATTTGCTATAGAATTGATGTGTGTTAAGAATTAACTGTGACATTAATTGGCATTTTAGCCACTCAGAGCTCATCAAACAACCTTGCTTTAGAATTGTTTACTCTGCATTGATCCTGTTTATAACCAGTATGTATAAGTGAAAGACTCTTGAAACGTCAGTGGGTATCTTTGAGAATGACCAGGGCTGTTAGCAGGTGATGCAGGACTTTTCCATTGTTTTCTGTTTTGTGAGTGATGGTCCTATTTCACTAGCTGAAGAACTATCCGGGTGCATAGGAATGGTTTGTATGCTCTGATTCACTGTGGCTCTTTCCATAATGGTATTGTTGAATGAATACAGTCAGCCCTCCACATTTGCGGGTTCGACATTCATGGATTTGATTGTTTGTGAGTTTCTCCAACCCCTCCCACCTCAGGTGCTTCTTTTTGGGGGAACCTTCCCTCTTGGTGGCTCCAATCAGGCCGCATAGCCATTTACAAATCCACCTCTGGCCCTCCTCTTCCTCTACGCGTCTCTGCCTAGCCAGCTAAGGATGGCTCTCTGCCCAAACTCTCAGCACCACAAACCCTGTACCCACACCCCACACACACCCAAGGAAGGAGATGGGCAAGAGAGAGGAAGTACAGGGTCACTATGCCAGCCACCTCCTTTCCCTGATCTGTGCCATTTCTGCACTAGTCTGTTATAGCACGATGATTCCACTTTCAACATCCTCTGGAATCCTGGGGTTTGCAGTTTTGGGGCTGGCCCCTCCCAAAACTGCAAACCCCAGGATTCCAGAGGATGTTGAAAGTGGAATCATCGCGCTATAACAGGCTAGTGTGGAAATGGCCCTGGTTTAGACTCTGGATGCCCACTTTCCCCACCTGGGTCTCTGCCCCCTTCCCACAGACACACACATTTTATTATTTGCAAATTTTTCACTTTCACAAGGGTCCTGTGTTCCTAACCCTAGCAAATGTGAAGGGCCAACTGTACAGTTATACATATTATTTTACCACATTGTGTATGTGAATTATTGCATGTATGGTGCACAAGTTATCTCAACAGCTTTAATGCTATAATATCACCTGATTGCTGAACATATAGTTTCCAGAGTATTGGTTCAAGGGATTCCTGTTAGTTTTTGCCTCTCGGATGTAACACAGCCATGTAGACTTGGGAAGTTAAGAGTCAGATAGAATGTAACATGCGTACAAGCTGTGACTCTGCTAATGCTGAGGTATGAATCTTCTTTTCTGTAAGCATTCTTTCATATAAACATAAAAACGGTATAAGAAGGGAAGCCTGAAAGAATAAATCATCCTTCCCAGGATTCTTTGGTCAAAGTTATGTGTGTGTGTGTCTGTCTTTCTTTTCTTCTCTTTTCTACCTTCCTACTTTGTGTTTGGGGATTCAAGTCAGCTCCTTGTTCCACCTGGGGATACGGTGAGGTGTGATATCCAGCCTAACAAAAGCAGCTGAAAAAGTGGGATGACAGAGGATTAATTGGGCCTGTATCTGTCAAATCAGAAGAGATGGAAGGTATGCCTCCATTCAAAATTCTACAAGTAGACTGTGCAATGTTGCAGTGCCCAAGAGGGTCTTCTCCTCAGGGTTCCAGCCATGGCATTCCATCCATTCCAGGCTGTTTTTTTCTTCTTCTTCTTCTTTTCAGCTACCCATCCATTATGTTCGTCAGCATTCCACCCCCATTGAGCACGCTCAGTACTCATTCAGCTGCATCAGGTTTGGGAGCAGGAAGAATGGACATATTGGCATCCAATCTACTACACTAAAAACTTAGGCCCTTTCCACACCAGGCAATTAGAACGGGGCAGTGCATCCTCTCATGGAGGTCATCTGCACCTTGGAGCTGACTACTTACCAGAGATCCGCACCTCAGTCCGCTCCAAAACGACCCCAAGTGGTCCTCCAGTGTGTTTTCTAAAGACCGCAAAAAACAGGTCTTTATTTTCCTGGAATGCACCATTGCGTTCCTGCTCCCTTGTGCAGATTCGCAGGCTCACACCAATGCGAGCCTGCAATCTGTGGAGGGTGGGCTTTAGGCGTGGTGAGCTTCAGCGGTTGGCCGGGACCCATGACCAACTGGGAGCCGCCACTTTGGAAGCTGGAGCAGTGCGGATCTGCAGACCTCGCACTGCTTCGATTTGCCCTGGACCAAAGAGGAGGTCTGCGGAAGGGCTTCAGGGACAGTCCGCATTGCTTCGGACCCCAGAAGAAGCTGTAGATAATGGCATGGAGCGATTTCCTCGCCTCGTGCGGAAAGGGCCTCAGTTTCCAGCAATGATTTCCTTCCATGCAGACATTTAAAAATGGGTTTCTTGATGTGAACCAGGACATGACCTATCCAAATAATAAGATGGTTCTCTTTAAACATTTTATAGCTATGCCTTTCCCTGTTGTTGTCTGGGGGGAGTGACCTCACAAAGGCATGTGCTTCGTGTGCTGTTTTGGATATTGAAGTGACAATGAAGAAGGTGGGAGAGATATTGTTGGGTTTTTTGTTGTTATACACCAGCAGATCGAAGCATTCAAATGTCTCTTTAAAGGTAAGTGAAAAGAAACTCCTTTATCTTTGAGAAAAAAGAAAACAAAGAATTGTCCAGTGGTGGCTGGAGGCTTCCATATCCATGGAGTCATGAATCTACTCTGGATTTTAGTCCAAATTTTGAGGAGCCATCCAAGGTACTAAACCTAATTCAGGCATAGAGTTCCAGTTTAGTATCCTGAGCAAGTCCTTTAAAGTTCAGAGTAAAACCCAGAGTAGATTGGTCACTCCCGTTAACATGGAAGCCACCAGTCCTCATTGGAGTTGCTTTTTTGAAAAAACAAAATTAGCTGTGATGATGATTGTTTGAGGAGGGCCTTGGAATTATGACTGTAAGTCCACTGTCCAACAGCTGTTTTGGAAGATGGCGCATTCTCTTTCTTTGAAGGTCTTTAAACAGAGGTTGGATGTTCATCTCTCAGGAGGGCTTTAATGGTGTATTCCTGCATGGCAAGAGGTTGAACTACAGTAGCCCCTCCGCATTTGCAAGCGTTTGGGGGCACACAACCCTCACAAAAGTGGGGTTCACGATTGCCCTTACATTCCCCTCCAGAGCTTCCCCACTCCCATTCCTTTGTCTCTGGCCCTGGTGTTGGGAGTGGGTGGCAGACGACTTAAAAGGCTTACCAGTACTTTTCCCTCAGAGAGAGAAAAGGGGAGTTCTGGAGTTCTAATTATTTCCGGCAGCTATCTTGAGAAAGGAGTACCTGACCAATCAACAGCCAATACACAGCAGAATGTGCAGCCACATAGCAGAGATGCCACACCTTCAGCAGTAGGAGGGGGCTTTGCTCACCTAAAAGGAAAAAACTTCCATTTTAAACACAAGCCTTGCAAGCCTTTGGTGAGGAATCTACAGGATGGAAGGAGGAAAATGGGGGGGGAGGCAAGCACGTGCCTCACAAGTAGTTAAATTTGCAATGTTCAAACCTGCAAAGGTGGAGGGAGGACTGTAAATGGCCCTTGCAGTTCCTTCCAGTTACCATATTCTATGATTTCTAAGATTCTACTGTTAAACGCAGCTTTCCAAATTCCGAACATGTTCACTGAAATGTTCACCTTCTTGTTTAGAAAGGTCAGTTCCAAGTGTGAGGGGGCTTGGGCAAACTAGTCTTAGATTTATCCTGCATCAGACAGCCAAGACTTCTTACCTGAATATCTCATGATGCCCCAACATAAGATTGCTCCAGAGCTCTTTTGGAGATTTTAATGGCAGACAGGCCTGGCCACCCAGTTTTGTTTGGAGAGCTGGGCTGGGAAAGGTGTTAAAAGGGACTCCAAGACAGGTTTCAGCGGTAATGTCTTTCAGCCCATTGAGGCCAAACCTACATTGACAACTTATATACCTGGAGGAAAGGCTGTTGCCAGGGGAGAGATCAGCCTGATGAAATGCTCCACTCCCATGAGGTGACACTTTTATTCTCACCCACAATGCCAAGAAGAGGCTATCCTTTTTCTCTCCAGGCCTCTTTTGAGTGTCAAGAGCCTCCATGCTATCAGAAAAGAATAATGACAAGATTTCTTCCGCTACCCCCTCCGCACTGCACCGGCCGCCACCGTTTTAAAGAAGTATTTTTGCTAACAACAATCCACTGCCAAAAAAAAAAAAAAGGATGAAATAAAATGTAATAAAATAAAACCCTACTTTCTCTCAAAAGGAAAAAAAAAAAAAGCACCTTGAAGGCTTCCAGCCCTTTTCTCCCCTGAGAGCAAAATCGTGTGCCGCTCTCCAGTGTCTTATTTTTTGTTTTTCAACCATTTCCTCACTGAAATCCACCAAACCCTTTGAGATGGTCCACCTTTCAAGCTTCTTTTCTCTCTCTCACTCTTATTGATATCACCTGCCCTTACTGCTGAAGAGTGCTTGTTTGCCTATTTAAAAAGAAAAAGAAAGAAAAGAAAAGAGAAAGAAAAAAAGAAGAGAAAAACGGGAGGAAAAAAAACCCAAAGATGCACATTGGATGTAGCATCATTAACAATTCTTTAATACATACAAGCAAATCTGGCAACTTTAAATCATGTTTCTTTCTTTGAAACATGCTACAGACTGTCTTTCCCACTTTCTACTTAGCAGATCTTCATAGGGTTTTTAATACTCTTTCTCCTTTTGCCATGATCAAAGGAATTGCTCTCCGTTTGCTTGTTCCTCTGATAAGTGATAAAAGATGTCAGGGAGACTAATGAGAACTGCCTCCAGCTTTCTTCATAAAGCCCCTGTAGAAAAGGGAAGGGGGGAGGGAGAGAAAAATCACAATGCATCATCAAACCTTTTAGGGAGAGGAGGGGGCAGAGAAAACGCTAGGTACAAAGACAACGGGAAGCGAGGGATTGGAAAAGGGAGGATGCTTTTGCTGAAGAAACAAAAAAAGAACCGGATCATAACAAAAAAGGAAATATTACTCCAGTTGAGGAACACCATCTAGATAAGAAGATAAGGCTGGAGGGGGAGACAACAGAATCCTTGGTGAGAAGACACACTGGCTGCTTTGTTGTTGGGTCTCAACCTTTGACCCTCCAGATACTTTGGACTTCAGCTCCCAGAAGACACAGCTTTTATGGACAATATCAGAAATTCTAGGAATCCATAAGTTCAAAATGTCTAGAGAACCAAAGACTGAGCACCACTGTTCTAGATTGGCCTTTCTCAACCTGGTGTGTTCCAGACGCATTGGATGGCCATTCCTGTCATTTCAGACCAACATGGTTGATCCAGAGGGAGGTTGATTTATTTAGATTTAGCTACTGCCCTTCCTATACAAGATTACTAGACACATCTACAGAGGTTAGATCTATCAATTGGTTTTAGCAGGATTGGTCCAAGACGTGTGGCTGTCTAAAGCAAAGAACAGGACAATGCTTTCCCATTACAGCTCAGCTTGTGTAGTACATTCCATCCAGGAATTTGAGAACTGCAGGCAAAAGATTATTATCTGTCCCACCAACACATACAACTCTGTCAAGGTTGTGAGCCTTTCAAGATCTGGCTTTCCATTTGTGGAACGGTCTTCCTTTGGACCTCTGGCTGGAGTAGCATCTCACCCACTCTCATAAATGGTTGAAGACCTTCCTCTTTGACTCTCCACCTTGAGCCACTGAGTTGTGTTTAAGGTGCTGAGATGGGTAGCAACTGGTGGGTTGTTGGGAATTTCATGCCATGTATTGTTGTAGTGTTCTGTTTTATCGTCTGTCTCCTTGATTGTGTATGTCGATGTTGTGTTGTGTGCTCTTTGGTGTAAGGGCATTCAATTTGGTCTGCAGAAGAGAAGGTTAAGAGGGGCCATGATAGCCATGTTTAAATATTTGAAGGGATGCCATGTAGAGGAAGGAGAGGGCTTGTTTTCTGCTGCCCCAGAGACAAGGACAAGGAGCAATGGATTCAGGCTGTAGGAAAGGAGATTCCACCTGAACCTCAGGAAGAAATTCCTGACAGTCAGGGCTGTCCAGCAGTGGAATAGGCTGCCTCGGAGTGTGGTGGAGTCTCCTTCTTTGGAGGTTTTTAAGCAGAGGCTGGATGGCCATCTGTCAGGAATGCTTTGAGGGTGTTCTTGCATGGCAGGGGGTTGGACTGGATGGCCCCTGGGGTCTCTTCCAACTCTACATTTCTGTGATTCTATGATTCTATGAAAAGGCGTTATAAATAAACATTATTATTATTAGATAAACAAATGCCAACCCAACTGGCAAATGATTCCTTCTTCAGTACTGGCAAGGTGGATCACAGGTTGGAAAGTAAGAGAAGGCTGAGGAGATGCTGTTGGTGGACGGGAGAAAGGGAGAAAGATGGTTACATGCTTAAATGTGGATTGTGGAGTAGGAAATAAGAGAAGGTAGAGCAAGTGCTGCTGCAGAAGGAGAAAGGGGAAGTACTGCTGGGGGAAAGAAGATAGGGCAGGGAGATTGGTGGGGCAGGAGCTGGATCAGTCGCCAACATTGCTGGGGCTGGTTAGTTCTAGGAATGGAAAGGGTTTTTCAAATCTTACTCTTGATTTTTCTGCTTTCATGAGGGACCTGTACCCATAAATCTCACAAATGTGGAGGGTGGACTGTACTCCTCCTTCTACCATTCTTTACTAAAATAGTTCTCAAATAAAGCAGTGAGTAATTTTAGCAACTACCTTCCTGCTGCAGAGAAAGTCTTCCAAAACTGCAGTTATGGAGCTATCCATAGTTTATATTCTGGACAAAATTCATAACATTTTTCTGCAGGAAACAGAATTTCCTGGGCAGAAATTAATATTTCTGTACAGAAATATTACTCTATGCATAGAAAGTACCACTTCCTACACAGAAATTGCTGTTCTCTGAGGGGGAAAGTGCAAATTTTTCCAAAGTCTCAAACTGGAAAGATTTTCATTCATCCAAGATTCTTCTCATCAGCTTTTCCCAACACGCAAGAAACTTTTTAAAAACATTCTTTAATATTTCAAATGTATTTTCCATCCCTGTATTGCACTAGCCCTGCTGCACTCTGCTTAATGTTCAAATATTGAATATCCCTACAGAGAAATGGATAGGGAAAGGACAATTAGAAGTCTGGGGAAGGGGAGCTGACTTTTTTTCAATGATGGCCTTTAAAACGATATATTAAACACAAGTTCCTCAAGAAAAATTAATATGCCACATATGGTTCAGTGAGGAACTTGAAGCAATTTGGAGCAAGAAGGGCCATTAGAGGCTTTAAGCTCATTACACAAAGCAAAGCATCTTTGGGGGGATTTTTATAAGGAAACCTATTATAGTCACAGAGGAGAGCAAATTATTAAGGATTGGGAACAGATGTGGGGGAAGAAAGACTTCAGACCATGGCCCCATTTAATGCTTTCAGTTTTTTACAGTTTGCTGGGAGGAACAGAGCACACCCCCATTACCACCACCAAAAATGCCCAAAATCCAAATTTCAACAGAGAACCCAGAAGCAGTGTCGCTGTTCCTTGTTAACATGCGGTGGTCCTTTCCTAGAATTTCTCCCCGGCACTTGAGGTCTGTTTCTGCGAAGTCTGGAACAGGGAAAAGGCCTGGATTGTGAGCTTCTCACCTAAGTGACAAGATGGCTGGCAAGCTCCTTAATAATTCCAGTTATTATTAGCTTATGGGCCACAGCAGTCGTGTTATGGTGAAGAAGGCTGATTGAGCAACAGTGGACAGAATCCTGCACCAGCTATTTAGGTAAGTAGATCTAACTAAGGGCCTTTCCGCACTACAGTGCTATAGTGCTATTATTCCACTTTCAACATCCTATGGAATTCTGGGGTTTGTAGTTTACTGGGGCCAAAGAGCTCTCTGGCTGAGAATCATAAAGCCCCCCCCCCCAAAAAAAACCCTGCAAACCCCAGGATTCCATAGGAGGTTGAAAGTGGAATAGTAGCACTATCACAGCCTATTTCCATACTAGCCTGTTCTAGCGCTACAATTCTACTTTTAACATCCTATGGAATCCTGGGGTTTGCAGCTTCAGGAGGGGCCAGCCGTCCCCTCCCGAAGCTGCAAACCCCAGGATTCCATAGGATGTTGAAAGTGGAATCATAGCGCTAGAACAGGCTAGTGCGGAAATGGGCACAGTGTAGTGTAGAAAGGTGCTAGGTAACTTTTCCTGGCCCAGCCTTCCCAAACCTGACAGAAAACTTTTTGCTCCTGCTCTGGTCACTGGCAGAATAGATCCCTTTCTGCCCATGCAGCTGCATTTGGGAGAGAGTTACAACTATGGCAATAACATCACAATCGAGATTAAGCAACGATTGTGAATACAAAAGAATTATCTAGATTTACTCATCCATAACTGTTTCCTATTCACCATTGCTACTTAGTCACAGTTTTGACACTATTGCCACAACCAAATGCCCTCTCCAATCTACTTTACTGGGCATCAGCTTCATGAGAAGAACAGGGTCCATTCTGCCAGGGATAAAAGTAGGGGTGAATGACATTTCAGTAAGGTTTGGCAAGATCAGGCCAGGATAAGTTTCTGGCCATACAGGATTCTGGCCATCGCATATGACTGCAAAACAGAGAAAAAGAAGGGGAAAACACCTTGTCTAATTAATCAAGACCCTTCCATACTCTTAAAATCTGATTTATCTAAAGTCGAGTTAAATAGATTTCTATCTGGCCCATCAACCATTGCTGCCCTATAGCATCTTAAGCTTTCACAGAGACCTGGGACCTTTTTTAAAACTCCAAACTGCAATATGAAATTTGGAGAGAAGGTGTTCAAAAAAGATCTTATGTTCCCTGCAAATCAGCAGCACGGCAACCCTATTCCACGCACAGCCTGTCGTGATGCTGGGTCACTTCTGGGAACCAGCTGAAGCATGAGCACTTTCTGTGGTTTGAGAGGAGCCAGGAGTAGTACAGAGCAAAGTGAATCCAGCTGCCACATTTTTGTCACTTTTGAGCATTGTTTAAAAATATTTTTTGGTCTTTTTGGTTTTAATGTTGGGTGATCTGGAGACTGAAATCTCCAGGGGACTTGGGAGGGCTACAAGTGAGCTTCCAGGGGCTACATACAGCCAGCAGCCATATTGACTGTATTTCTCAAAGTACTTTTCTTGCATCTGATGTTTATAAGAGGCCAATGTCTAACACAATGCAGCCGGGGAAGTAACCATTTTGGGGAGCAGAATTGTCCCTTACCATCTCTGACATCAAGTGATAAGATCATGTTTTCTGGGGCCTTTCACACTACACAATTAGAATGCTATGATTCCAATTAGAACACCATGGCTGCCTCCAATAGAATCCTGGGGTTTGTAGTTTGATGAGGCCCCTAAAGCTGTCTGGCTGAAAATTCTAAATGTACCTCCCTAAACTGCAAATCCCAGGATTCCCTAGGATGTTGCCATGACAGTTAAAGTGGAACCACAACACTATAATTGTACAGTGTGGATGGGTCCCTGCTGTCATGGACCCCCCAGTCACAGCATTAGGTGTATATTATACACATTGTAGACCTCTCAACTAGGGTGGTCCCCAAATATATATGGATAGATAAATGGATGGATATTCCTTTGGTGCCTCTAACAGCAGACTGGGAATGAGATACTTAGCAAGGTGAAACGTTCCTCAACAAGAAATATTGCCGAAGTTCATAATCACCTAGTGTGGAATCTAAATTTGTCCAACTCGTAATACTTGAGTGTATTTACAAAACCAGCAGCCTTTCTTCTGGGAATTCTTCCTGAGCTTGGAATACAACATTTTGGAAAGGCTGAGCAGTAACCTCTCTAGGCACACTCTCAAATGTCATTTAATATATCCCTTGCTTTCACTGGAATGCTCGCTGATCACTGGGAAGCTACGGGAACAGCAAAACCAGCTGTTCTGTAAATTCATGTAGGAAGTATTTTAATGTTAACCTCTTACTTTTGGTGAAACTGGCACTGGTTGCTGTGAACTGCATGGACAGACCACCCAACCGAGCATCATTTTATTTGGTAAGTATCTTCCCTATTTGGGTCAATGCTCCTGATTCTTTCTTGAATATGTTTTATGCGGTTCTTTCCCTCCCTACAGTTCTAAAACCTCTCCATGTCTGTATGCGTGTGTGTCTTTCTATGTGTTTTGGCAGGGTAGAGTAGTGCAATTGAATTCCCCACTGGCTTGTGTTGGGAACCGCAATTCTTAGATGCAATAGACCAAGGGGGATGCAGAGGCAACATCTATTTGCATGCGTCAATGTTACAAGTCAGGAAAAAACTGCTAGAAACACTGGGCTTCACTTCTCACTTCTTGCTATGGAAAGTTTGCAAATAGTGGGACAATTCAGAATTGAAACAGAATTTCTTTCAACCCTCACTTCACAGGCCATTTCTGCACGAGACTGTTATGGTGCTATGATTCCACTTTCAACATCCTTTGGAATCCTGGGGTTTGCAGTTTAGGGAGGGGCCGACTGGCCCCTCCCTAAACTGCAAACCCCAGGATTCCATAGGATGTTGAAAGTGGAATCATAGCACTATAACAGCCTCGTGTGGAAATGGCTACAGTCTGCATAGGTCCCCTCTTATGGTGAAACACTGAATTGCAGTTGGCAATATCTTCGTGCAGTATCTTCAGGAACTGGACCAGTGGTTTTTAACCTTTTGTTTACTGGGGACCCCCTGCACATATAATTTGTTGCCAGGGACCCCAAAGCTTAACTCAAGATTTAAATATTTAAGTTTAGATTCAAACAGTCAAATCTTTACTTAAATTTTCAAGTATTTATTCATTGATTAAAAGTTTCTGGAGACAAATATCTGCTCAGATGCTGAGTGACCTTGGACAAGTCACATTCTCTCAGCCTCAGAGGAAGTCAAAGGCAAACTCCTTCCAAACAAATCTTGCCAGAAAAACCCTGTGATAGGCTCACTTTAGGATTGCCATCAAGTCAGAAGTGACTTGAAGACTCACAATTGCAATAGGAGGTCCTTTCTAGCTATCATGTCTCTCCCCTTTGAAAATTGATGTAGGGTAACCCTAAGTTGAACCTATTACGAGAGTTTTCTTGGCAAGATTTGTTGCCTTTGTTCTCTGAGGCTGAGAAAATGCGACTTGTCTGAGGTCACCCAATAGGTTTCTATGTCCTTTCTCCAAGAAATGGTTCTCAAGGTGGCTCAGAAGGCAATATTAAAAAAAAATCAAATTATAGCATTAAAACACCACCGAATTATAAACAATTTTGAAATGCACCAACAAAAAATGGCCTTGTCGCCATCACAATCACTTAATTTTTGTGTGTATTTTTCCACCCTTTCAAATTGCTAACTATCTGTGGTGGTATTTTTACTTTAATTTGTCATGGAAAAATGAAATTTATGAAGAAGCCAAATGCCACGATTTCTTTTTTAACCGGAAACATTGGCCTTTGGGCTCCAAACATTCTTCTTTTTCAGTATTTTTTATTTTAAAAAAAGAAGTCCTTTGATACGAGATAAGAACTAATTCTAGGGGTGGATCCAGAACTGCACACAGATACCTGCTGATTTGCCAACTCGTGGGTTTTTAACGTCTCCTCCGCCGCTGCTGGCACCTCTTGTCAGCCACCGACAGGAAGATCTTTTTCTGTGAAGGGCGATTTACACAGCGGGATGCCTGCAAAGTGACTGCCTCGGGTACTACAAAAATATATGAGAGTCAAATCATATAGAAATGAGAAAGGGAAGAGGGGCATTTCGTTTTTACAGCAAGAGCAAGAGGAGAAACAGGGTGAAATGGGGGAGGGAAGAAAAGAGAAGAAAGGAACTGAAATGTCATCCAAATTTATTTTAGCTTTAGAAATAAGAGACAGAATTACAGAGTGAATTCAGGCTAGAAAGACTTCCAAATGGTCACCCTGGCTGCATTTGAATCACCATGCCTATACTTTACAACTTGTTGTTAGCCACAATGATGCCTCTGAGAATAGTCAGAGTGCCTTTTCTACATTGGAGCAGAAGAACCACAGCTTTCTGAACTCATGAATCTATGCATACATATGAAGTTAGGAGACTTAGTAGACCACAAGCTGAACTTGAGTCCGCAGTGTGATGTGGCACTAAAAAGCCAATGCGTTTCTGGGTTGCATCAACAGAAGTCTAGTGTCTAGGTCAAGGCAAATGATAGTACCACTCTATTCTGCTTTGGTCAGACCCCATCTGGAATACGGTGTCCAATTTTGGGCACCACGGTTCAGGAAGGATATTGACCAGCTGGAATGTGTCCAAAGGAGAGAGACCAACATGGTAAAAAGGCCTGGAAATCTTTGCCTATGAGGAAGAGCTGAGGAAGCTGGGTATGTTTAGCCTGGAGAAGAGTTGATTAAGAGGTGACATGATAGCTATGCTGAAGGGATGCCATGTTGAAGATGCTGCTCCAGAGACTCGGACACAGAGCAATGGCTTCAAACTTCAGGAAAAGAGATTCCATCTGAATATTAGGAAGAATTTCCTGATGCTAAGAGCAGTTTGACAGTGGAGTATGCTGCCTGAGAGTGTGGTGGAGTTTCCTTCTTTGGAGGTTTTTAAACAGAGGCTGAATGGCCATCTGTCGAGAATGCTTTGATGGTATATTCCTGAGAAGGCATACAAGTATCAAGGATCCTTTACTTGAACTGCATCCCTCTGACAAGCAAGACTTACCCAAAGTAACTGTTTTAGTACAGTAGATTCATATTCTTGCTTGATGTTTTTCAGAAATGCTTCCCTCTGTAATCAGCATCGCAACATTTGGGTTCTTCCAACAACTTACTGTCATTAAAGATAAGTTCCAACCACTCATCTAAGAGTTCATGGTGACATTTTCCAAAACATCCAACAAACAAACAAAACCGTTGCAAAAGCTGAGAAAATAATTCTGCACTTTTCTAACTGGACTGCCTTATTGTGATACAGCACATTTCTCAGTGCAAAGCAATCAATGGACAAGGATTTGATATTACAGGGAATTTGGATAAAACAGTTAAGATAGAAGCCGACTGGCTTTTTTGACTGGGATGATCAGGCTGTCTCCAGCATCCGCCTGCAACCTCTTGGAAACTGTTTCAGCCGGAGAATGTGAAATTTCATACAAATGCAGCTGTATGCCAGTTCTTTAAACAATTGTCAAGCACTACAGCCAAAAGGGCCTCTGAAGTTCTAAATCAGCCGGGGGAGAAAATATTACACAGAGATGTGGGATTAATATCAGCTAACTTGTTAAAATTAGTCACGGACATAATTAAGAGCATGCCTGAGACTGTCCATGGGAAAGCAAGGTTTTTGGAGAAGTATTTCTGGAGGTAAAATTATACATTGATCCCCAGTGATAATGGGATAATGCAGTGAGTTTGCTGGCAGTGATACAGGGTTTTTGAACCTGGAAAAGCTAACAGACCAGAAGCTAACCGGGAAAGCTAATCAGTTCCAGGCAAAGCCGGGTGTACATGCGTGTGTGTGTCTGTGTCTTTCTGTGGCAGGTGGGGAACATTTAAGCACAAATTTGAACAGCGATTCAAGGTCCAGTGGGGCATTTTGCTGCTGTATACAGACTGCATTATACCTTAATTAATATAGGCCTAAATCCATTTGTTAGTCCCAACTAGAGTAGGCGTAGGAATCAATGAAATTTACATAAATGTTGACCTACCAAATTCCGAGTGATTCACTGAATCCACTTTGCTTGGGACTAGCCATTAAATTAGCCATGGTCAACTGAAACAGATATTGTTCTTATTTTCCCTCAAATCCTCATCTCCTTGTAGATTACAAAGCAAATATTTGTATCTACTGCATCACCTAATATCGCCTGATAATCTTGGCAGGCCTTCTCTTTGGGACTCAATCTTTGTAAATGGCCGCCTTTGCATACAAAATTGAATTGGATAGTTTTGAGATTTCCATATTCACCTAGGAACTGCTGTGATACTGCTGTTATAACTCATCCTCTGAAGTGGGAAGACTCAGATGCAGAGGCCAAACATCCAACTCCTGCTGTCTGTGGTCCTTCTGAGTCAGAGGTACCAGGAGCTGAGACAGAGGGGATCTCCACTCCCAAGCAGGAATCCGAATATAGGTCCAGCTATTCACTGAGTGAAAGAGAGAGAAAAAAATTACAATGTTCCCAAAAGCTCTTAAGTAGGATGTGCTGATCAATTAAAGACTTGGTGCCTTGAGACACCTGGCTATAAATCTCCACCAATTTGCTGAAGGCTTTGTTGCTTATAACAGTCCATCTTGGTGTCTGGTAGTATTCTTTGGCATTTTGTATTCCTTGGATAGGCTACTATTTATGACTCCATTTTACTCCTTGTTGGCTTTATTTGAACTTCTGAGTTGCTGTGCAACTTCTGGACTAGCTGATGACCGCCCTCTTGCTCCTCCTTTCATCCTGCTGGATAACCTGTGACTGACCTGGACTGATTTAACTACTCAACAACTCTTGCATTGCAACCACTTGCTTCCTGGGACACTTGTAGACTGGAGCATCGGCCATAAGCAGCTCTTGTACAGTGGTAGCCAGTTGACTGATACACCATGGCCCAATGTGCATTAGAGCACTCCCTGATGTATACCTGGACACCAGCTAGAAAGTGCCCAGAGCACAAAAGGAATGCCCAAGGCACATGAGTATTGCTCACTGCACAACAGAATTGCCTGATATACATTGGAGGTCTTTTGTCCATGCTTAGATGCAATCAGTTTGCATTTCATTAACAGGGTCCCACTGTGTTTCTACAACATAGTCATAGGGTTCTGTCTTGGGCCCAGTGCTATTCAACAGCTTCATCAATGACTTGGAAGAAAGAGTAGAGGGCATAATGATCAAATTTGCTGATGACACCAAATTGGGAGGGGTTGCTAATACCCCAGAGGACAGGATCAAATTTCAAAATGACCTTGACAGATTGAAGAACTAGGCCAAAGTTAACAAAATGAATTTCAACAGAGAGAAATGTAAGGTCCTACACTTAGCCAGAAAAAAATGGAATGTACAAATATAGGATGGAGGACGCATGGCTAGTTAGCAATACATGTGAAAGGGATCTAGGAGTCTTGGTAGATCACAAGCTGAACATGAAGCAGCAGTGTGATGAGGCAGCCAAGAAAGCCAATGTGATTCTTGGTTGCTTCAATAGGAGTATAGTGTCTAGACTGAGGGAGGTAATGGTACCAAATCTATTCTGCATTGGTTAGGCCTCATTTGGAATACTGTGTCCAGTTCTGGGCACCTCAATTCAAGAAGGATATCGACAAGCTGGAACGTCTCCAGAGGAGGGTGACCAAAATGGTGAAGGTTCTGGAAGCCATGCCCTATGAGGAACAGCTTGGGGAGCTCAGTATGTTTAGTCTGCAGAAGAGAAGGTCAAGAGAGGACATGATAGCCATGTTTAAATATTTGAAGGGATGTCATGTTGAGGAGGGAGCGGGCTTGGTTTCTGCCGCTCCAGAGACTAGGACAAGGAGCAATGGATTCAAGATGCAGGAAAGAAGATTCCACTTGAACCTTAGGAAGAACTTCTTGATGATCAGAGCTGTCCAGCAGTGGAATACGCTGCCTCGAAGTGTGGTGGAGTATCCTTCTTTGGAGGGTTTTAAGCAGAGGCTGGATGGCCATCTGTTGGGAATGCTTTGATCTGTGTTCCTGCATAGCAGGTGGTTGGACTCGATGGCCCCTGGGGTCTCTTCCAACTCTTTGATTCTATGATTCTATGTAGCGATGAAACTTAGACTCTGAGGTAGAATTGTAGCCCTTTTCCTTTTCCACTCTGACTCTACAAAGAGGTTGTATGTGTGTTCTTTCTTCCTCTTTCTTTCTTCCCCCCTCCTTTTCATTCATTCTTTCTTTTGGCAATGGGATTGCAAAGGCACTGATGTTTCACTTCACACATGGGGAGGGTGAGACCTTGACACCTATTAAGTGTTGTTTGAAAGCTTTATTTCTGCTGTCACCTATGAAACTATGTTGTTGTTGTTGTTTCCAAAGGGGAAGGAGGGAGATTGTCAATTTTTGTTCCAGAAAACCTCCACAACAGTGTGAGTGACAGCTGTAACCACAACTGGAATGTCACGCCATGTCTAAGCTGTCAAGAACTCAGTAAGGCATGGGGAACGGATGCTTGGCTTGTCTGCATTTTGTTTTGAAGCAACAGAAAGGCTGTACAAAAAGACAGGACTAAATTAAATGCCTCAGTCATTCTGTAGGGTCTCAACAGAAAGGCAGGTTCAGCTGAGGGGGTGATTCTCTAACAGCTCCTTGGAGTGGTAAAGATCTTTAGACCAGATTACCTATTATAAAATTGTGCCAAAGCCCTCACAAGGTATTTTATTTGTTCCTCACTGTGTGGGAATGATGGGGGTTGCAGTCCAAGATTTCTAGAGGGCACAAGGGGGCGGTTGTTCTACCCATACACAATACTGTCTCTTTTCATAGAACTTGGAAACACTACTTTTTAGATTATAACACTCAGAATTCTACAGCCAACATCTTGGAAGTTGTAGTAAAATGGAACAATGTTTAGATTTAGGAACTGGAATTTTTTTTCAAAAAAGGAACTTCTCCACCCGCTAAGTCTACTAGCAGCATCTGGTGGCTTTCATGTCAGTGGAATGATGAATCCACTCTAGATATTTGTCTGAATTTTAACGGAACTATCCAACGTGCTGAACCTATTTTGAATATTAGGTTCAGCATTTTAGAAAGCTCCTTTAAAGTTCATACTAAAACCCAAAGCAGATTCACCATCCTACTGCTAAGGTAGCCGCCACCTGCCAACAGATCCAACCAAATCCAGTCCAAATTCTAGTAATATCATTTTGGATCAGCTACACACCAGACTTCCCAAATCTTGTCTTGAGGTTACAAGATCACAATTGGCTGTGGCTAGATCTGTCTTCTTTTAAAAAGATCACAGCTTATGTAAATGATAAAGCTGGTAACATTAGCAGGAAATTAACCAGTAATCTTTCTGCTGCAATTTACAAAAAAACCCATAAAAGTCACAGAACCTGCCAAGCAGGAAGCTTTTAATTAAAGGCCCTAAGAGCACTGAAAAGTTTGCACAGTGCTTTGCCTATCCATGCTAGGTAGAATCATAGCTGAAAAATAAAGGGGAAGGCAAGACTTGCCAAGGGAGGGAAACACCCAATCCTGGACTGGCAGTGGTGTGACTTCATAGGAATCTGGCAGTCCCAGGTCACTATAATCATGTGGTAAAAACTATTTGGTTTAGACAACAAACATCCATCCATTTCTGCAAGTGATGAACAAACCACTGGTTCTTTATAAATATATCTGTAAAATCCCAATTGGAAATCAAGCCCCTTACTTTGCAAAGATGGCAGGCTGCAGCTTCACCCCCACCTCCATTCTCCGCTCAATCCAAAGCATTTACAGGCCTAGGAAAAGTTACTTTTTGAACAACCCTTCCAGAAATGCTCCAGCCAGCATGGCCTCTACAGGTCTCCCAAAGTAACTTTCAAGCTCTGATCATTTGCTACCCTGTTTTTCTTTTTTAAGGAAGACTCAACACACACACACACACACACACACACAACCCATGCACACACATATACAGGCAGTGCCTTTATTTGTACATCAGAGAGAAGGCCGCAGAAAACAGATTGATTAACATTTGGAGGCATTTTGCTTTGCAGAGAATCAAAGCCTGAAGACTCCAAAGGGAAGCACAAAAAGTCCCAAATGTTAATCAGTCTATTTGCCGCTTCTTCTCTGATGTTTGAAATAAAACGGGTGGTGGACTGCGGGGGGGGGGTGCTGGGGTAGGAAAAGATGTTGCAATTGCATTTTGTTTGGACAGCTGCCAAGAAATACCTTGAGGATATCATCACAAGCTGCACCTTTCTCAGTTCATCCTTTTTTATGCTCCAGATTGGAACGGCTCGTGCGTTTGTTTATGCGCTTCCCTGCCTTTTGTGAACCAACTATGGTGTTTGAAAGCAAACGCCAAGAAAGAAGGCTGAATATACCAACCCACTGTAGGTATGGGTGCAGAAGACATAGCAAATGCCTGGGCCAGCTCTAGCGTTAGGTTGTGTGGTGGCAGCCTTGGGCAGCAAGATTTGAGTATCACAAATGGGCAGCAACTTTCATTTGTTATTATCGTAGTTTTAACTTCCAGGATAGGTAGAGGTGCTTATGGGATTCCTGGACTCATGAGCGAAAATAACTCAGCTGGCTGTGACCTCAGCTTGAGTGAGCAAAGACAAGCATCAGACAGCAAAATCCCTCAGGGAGCAAAATGTTTGGGCCTTCTCCA
This sequence comes from Ctenosaura bakeri, assembly GCA_948474755.1. Classification (NCBI taxonomy): domain Eukaryota; kingdom Metazoa; phylum Chordata; class Lepidosauria; order Squamata; family Iguanidae; genus Ctenosaura; species Ctenosaura bakeri. Next base: position 53,223 of record CAOLHI010003022.1, read on the forward strand.
GGTGGAAGTCTCCAAAAAAAAAAAAAAGCACTAAAATTTTGGCTAATAGGAACTGTGACCTGGGGGAGGAGGTTAGCATTTGCTGTTCAGCCTCAGACAGCAAAATGTGATCGCCCTTTCCCACTAGTGAACAAAACTATGAATATTTAGAGGTTTTGAGAGAGGATTAACACTTGTTAGTGTACTTCTCCAGGATATCTCTTCACCCCTTCTGCAAAGAAATTTTGCTTACTTTCTGGGTAACATCTGCTCTCCCAGTGACACCTTCCCTTTTCTACTGGATGAAAAACTGCATCCAGATGCTGTCTTTGTGCCCCTCTCTCTTCTCAGGCTAAAAAATGACTGTGGAAGTTCACAGCCATTTCCATAATACGCTGCTCCAGTGCTATTTTTCCACTTTCGACATCCTATGGAATCCTGGGGTTTGCAGTTTAGGGAGGGGCCTTTAGAATTCTTAGCCATAGAGATCTTTGGCTTCAGTAAACTACAAACCCCAGAATTCCACAGGATGTTGAAAGTAGGATAATAGCATTATAACAGTGTAATGCAGAAAGAGCTCAGGATCTGAATCCCCACTCAGCCATAGAAATCCACTGGGTGACCTTGAGCCAGTCCCACTCTCTCAGCCTCAGAGGAAGGCAATGATAAACCTCCTCTGAACAAGTCCTTCAGAGGAAATCCTGAGACAGATTCACCTTAGGGTCCCCATAAGTTAGAAAAGCCTTGAAATAACACAACATCGTAGCTTAAAGCTCTGACTGCCATGTATCTAAGTTTTGAGAGAGAGATTGTTCTCTTTCAGATGAGAGAGGGCCCACAGAAGACCTAGGAAACCACCCAACAATGGTATCGTATAGAAGGGGATGTAACCATAGAATCATAGAATCATAGAAATGTAGAGTTGGAAGAGACCACAGGGGCCATCTGGGAAAAACCAAGAGGGAGGGGTTGGGACATATAAGGGCCAGATTTAACCCCAAGGCATGAATTTCCCCACCCTGGATTCAAGGATGCCTCCCCACAGACCTCATCTGAAATCCTGTGTCCAGCTGCAGACACCACAGACCAAGTATGATATTGACAAGCTGTACCGTGTCTGGAGAAGAGCAACCAAAATGCTTAAAGTTCCGGAAACCAAGCCTTACGAGAAATGACACAGGAAGCTGGATAAGTTTAGTCTGGAGAAGAGAAGATTGACGGATGACGTGATAGCTATCATTAAATATCTACAAGGAAGTCATATAGAAGATGGAGCCAGCTTGGTTTTTGCAGCTCCTGGGGCTAGAAAATGAACCAATGCATTCAAATTGCAAGAAAAGAGATTTTTTTTTTTAACATTAGGGGGAAAAAAATTAAAACTATAAGAGTGATTTGACAATGGAATAGGTTGCCTGGGCATCTGTCAGGAGTGCTTTAGTTAGTTGTTTATTTCTGCATGGCTGAGGGTTGGACTAAACGGCTCCTAAGGTTCCTTCCAGCTGTAACATTCTGTGTTTCTATGAGTCCCCATCAGTTGTCAGTCTTTTCTGTACGTGGAGTGGAGAGGAGATGCTACCTTACCTCTTGCCTCTAGCAACAAAATGTCTTGGACAGGCTTTGTACTCAGAACAGAGCTTGGACACTTAATTTTCAAAAGTAATTATTTTCTGTTACTCATGACAGTGTTCAAAAGGAACTCATTCTTGCTACTCATTATGGTGATGGACAAAAGTTAACTCCTTACAATAACTATTGTGTTACTTGCTATTTTTCTGTTACTTTCTGTTATTCCTTTGAGAGGAGGGAACTTCAGAACTGGTACAAGCATGGAATAAAACCTGGATAATTCTGATCAAAACGGATCGTAAAATTCTCTTAAAAGGAACAAGTAACTAATACTCAAGACAATGCTGAACTAAATTTGCATTTCCTTGATAAATTCCTTTTAAAATATAATGTTATTACAGGAAGAAATAACAAAGTTACCTGCAGCTTATTACTCCTAAACTCTGATTCAGAGAAATTTTTTCCCCCCATACCCTGATTTTATTGTAAACTCCATCCTGTTCCTCTGATACAAATTTGGCTTTTGTTTGTCTTCCATCTGATGGTGATGGAGTGATACAGTTATGAAGACCAACTGCTGCGTGATGTGAAAAGCAAACAATGGCTTATATGTTCTCCGTCCCCCTTGATGTGCATTTGTTGGTTAGCGGAGGGGCTTTGTTTGCAAGCGCTGGAAATCCACAGCAGCCATTTGCCATGATCAGTACAAAAGAGTGCCTTGCAAAGCCACTGACTTCTAAGCTACCTCTGTTGGGGATCTTGGGCAGTATATATCAGTGCTAGAAAACCTTTTACTCCAAGAAGGCTGACAACATACTGGAGAAGTATACAATAATACTCTACCCTTTATTCCTTACCAAGGCCAATTAGCAAGTTCAAATATATGAAGGAATCTGTGCTTAAACTCACAGCAAAGCATGAGAAATGTTGATGTATTAACTTTGCAATCCTAGAAGCCCCCCAAAATACTCATGTATTAAGATCTAATTCATCTTGCTTGCTTGCTTTAATCTCTTTCTCTCTTATCTCTCAGTGATGGCTGGTGGCTTATATCAGTGGGGTGATGAATCTGCTCCAGGTTTACACCAGTGGGATGGTGAATTCACTCCAAGTCTAAACTTTAGAGGAGCTCTCTGAGGTGCTGAACCTGTTTTAGGGATAGATCTTAGCACCTTGGATAACTCCTTTAAAAGAATCCAGAATTGATTCACTGCTTTATTGGAATAGAACCTATCTCCTATGGAATAGGACCTATCTATCTATCACAGATAGATAGATAGATAGATAGATAGATAGATAGATAGATAGATAGATAGATAGACAGACAGATTGACTGGAATTTAATACATGAGTCTCGCATCGCTAATCCACTGAGTTTTCAATTTGTTCTTCCCTGCCAAGCAGTGGGGAAGCTCTTGCAACTTTAGGACCAAATACAAGGTATGTTCTCTGAGCTCCATTCTAGTGGTGGGAAAGGCCAAAGCTCTCTTAGGTGCCAAAGGCCACAAAGGTTGGAACCAAAAACACCAGCTTATTTGCCATACACCATTGCAACTCACTTTTATGGCCAACACGTAGGTTGGAATTCCATCCCAACTATGCAAAGATTAAAATCACCCCCCAAGAAACTTACACTGCAAGCAGTGCCTGTTGTCAGAGAGTGGGGAGGGGCAATGAGGGTGCATCCTGCTATTTTCATGTAGACCCACTGCAAGGACAAGGCCTACAGTCCATGAGAGCTTTTCCCATAATACATGTGTTATTTGTTAATGAGCTAGCATTGTTGTTTTTTGCTGCAACAAAATTAATGTTGTCCCTAAAGCAGGAGTGGGCAACTGTTGAGGATTTTGGAGCCACTTTTGTGCCTCTGGGATGCCCTAGTAAACCTGTAAACTGTCAAAATGAAAAAAAAATACTCAGAATTTCACTTCCGGTTTTGAGAAATTATTGTTTCATCTGTTGGTGGGGGAAGAAAAAGGAATCTGGATGTCCAGAAGGCCCAAGGGGCTCAAAAAGGTTCTGGGTCACACTCGGCCAACCCATACCCTCTAAGTGCCTCATTCTGGCCAGGACAGTTCCATTTAATCCTCTGTCATCCCATTTTTTCCCCCAGAGACGTTTAAAATGTTCCAGTTTCTCTCTCCTCCTTCCACTTTCCCTCTTTGTCTACAGCTTAGCTCAATTGTTGCAAACTGAGTTCAAAGTGCAAAAGTAGTTTGTACTCAATCAACACAGTAGAAGGCAGAGAAAAAGAAGGGGCAGAAGAGTGTTGCCCTTCCCAGTAAGCTCAGGCAAAAGCAAACTGCTCCAGCCTCTCCTAGCTTGTGTGTTCTTCCTCCTTAACAACTTTTACCATCTTGACCACATTCTGATGTTACTTGGCTACCTGTATCCCGGCCTTGATCTGTTTCACGTTAGAGGGTATGCCAGCCTCTGTAAGACTATGACCCTGGAGGCCGTGACTTCATTTCCCTGCTCAGCCATGGGCGTGTCACACACTTCCAGCTTCCCAAAAACCCATAAGCCAGAAACACCTTGAAAGCACACAACAAAAACAACAGCAATGCCCAGCTCAGCTCCGAAAGCTTGGTGCATTTTGAATCACTTCCTCCACCCCTAAGCTTTCTTGCACCTCCAGCTGTAATCTTTTCCCCTCCAAATAAGTGAGAAGGAGGAAAAAGAAACCCAAGTATTTGTAGAAGTTGTTGGTTTTTAGCAAACGTGTGTCCATGTGCTTTTCCCCCCTGCAATCCTGTCAAAGTTGCCCATAAACCGTGCACCTGCGAGGGACATCTTTGCCGTCCTTCTATACGCGGGGAAGCTCAAAAGCTCTTTTTTTCGCCAGAAGCCCTGATCCCAGTGATGTTGTTAAAAAGCTTACAGTATCAGCAGGGCAACGGGAGCCTCCATTAGAAACATGATACTAAGATGCTGATTAATAGCAGGAGGGGGCTTTAATCAGCCAAAGCCATATGCTATTTAACTTAAGATGAAAGTGCAAATGATAATCATTATTTCAGAAAGGATGTATTTAAAAGAAGAGCAAAACAGCAAGTGGCATCTTTTTATCATTAGAGTTCTTCATGCAGGCTCAGTCTCTTTCCCTCTTTCGCATTTTTTTTAAAAAAATGCTTTATAAGCTTTTATGAACATCTGGATCATTTCTTCATTATACGGGCTTCCAATGGCATTATGTTTGATGTCAGGGACTTATTTATTTATTTTTTAGCCAAGCGATGCTAAATTTCTAAGTAAACAATTAATTCCTATTAATTATAGTTTTCAAACTGGCAAAATTATCCTTCATTAACGTAATCACTTCTGTTTTATCTGCAAATTGTATTCACTCTTTCATAATCCCTTACATGTAAAGCTTCCCCCCCCTTTCCCCTCATGCCAGGCTTTTTTTCTGAGGCATCCATGCTGTTTGTAGGAAAGGGTTTTTATTTCATTTTATTTTATTCCATTTCATTTAAGTATCCATTTGTTATTCTTCTGTAGAACTAGAGATGTGACCCACAGCGGAAACCCTTTTCCCCACACCCCCTCCAAAGGCAGCACAATTTAGTCTTGGTTGTTTTTAGCCCAAATAACCTAAAGGCACCAGATCCCAGCTGATCTTGGAAAGTAAGTGGGGTCAGCCCTGGTTAGTACTTGGATGGGACACTGCCAACAAACAGCAGGTGCTGTAGGCTGTATTTCGGAGAAAGGAACTGGCAAAACCACCTCTGAATATTCCTTGCCTAAGAAAGCCCCATGAGATTTATGGGGTCACCATAAGTCAACAGGCAACCAGAAGGCACATACTCTCAGAGGAATGTTCTACCTCAATTTGATCTACAAAGAGTAAAGACTTGACTTCCTGTTGATGAAGTCTCTCGGAGAAAGGTCACATATTAATAACACATTGGAAGTAATTTATAGGGATGTCAGGTGTGGCGTAGAGATTTGAGTCTTGGACTATAACCCCAGAGACCAGGGTTTTGATTCCCTGCTCAGCCATGGAAACACACTGGGTGATCTTGGGCACATCACATACTCTCAGCCGCAGAAAATCCTATGATAGATTGCCATAGGTTGGATATGACTTGAAGGCATACAAGAAGAAGAAGAGGAGGAGGAAGAAGAAGAGATTTGCAAGCTCACGTTCCACAAGATTCTCAGTCATTACCAAAGCAGAAACATGATTGATTAACTAACACCTTCCAACAAGCATCATTAGATTAGTTAGAGTGAATGTCTGGAGACAGCATTGCATTATTTGCATTATTAACTGCTAATTGCACATATGGCTTCATCCAATGAGCAGAAAATAAGGAAGGCCATCCACCCATTCTGGGGCCAATTCCCCTTATTTCTATTATTATTATTATTATTATTATTATTATTATTATTATTATTATTATTATTACCATTATCATCATCTTAATACCCACTGCTGCCGGAGTTCAGCCACTCTATGTCTTACATGTGGCAAAGTCTCACAATGACAGCTTGTGAGGTGAGCTGAGGAAATGGAATGAACATATTGGGATTTGATATTTGTACAAGGATGAAATAGGAGCTCCAAAAGCAGTAGAAATTTGTGTCAGCAAAACAATCACAAAGTAGAACTTTGGAATCATAGAACTGGAAGAGACCACAAGGGCCATCGAGTCCAACCCCATTCTGCCATGGAGGAATATACCATCAGAGCATTCCTTCTGTTTAAAAATCTCCAAAGAAGGAGACTCCACCACACTCCAAGACAGAGTATTCCACTCTCAAACCGCTCTTACCATCAGGAAGTTCTTCCTAATGTTTCGATGGAATCTCTTTTCCTGATGTTTGATACCATTGCTCCATGTCCTGCTCTCTGAGGAAGCAAAAAAATAGGCTTGCTCCATCCTCCATATGACATCCCTTCAAAGACTTAAATGTAGCTATCATGTCACCTCTTAACTTTCTTTTCTCCAGGCTAAATATATCCAACTACCTAAACTGCTTCTCATAGAGCATGGTTTGCAGACCTTTTACCATTTTGGTCACCCTCCTCTGGACACATTCCAGCTTGTCAATATCCTTCTTAAATTGTGGCATCCAGAACTGGACACAGTATTCCAGGTAAGTTCTCAGAATAGAGTGGTACTATCACTTCTCTTGACCTAGACACTATACTCCTATTGATGCAGCCCAGAACTGCACTGACTTTCTTAGTGGCCACATCACACTGCTTCATACACTTCATGTAATATGTGAAGAAATATTTTCTGAGGAGTGCCCTGGATCTCTCACCATTCACCTTCACTGAATGATCTTGGGAGTCCTGGCTGATGAAAGAGGGAGAAAAAGTCTCCTTATCCACTCTCTCCACACCATACATGGTTCCATCTGCCTCTGTCTCTCACATACATACTCACACGTTTTGTCTTAAGTTTGTAGGTCCCAAACAATGTAGACTTCACTAGTGTGGAAGGTCTTCTAATTAAATGATCATTTAGGTTGCTCTTTTATGCCTTTATGATACAGATCTTTTGGATCTGGTGAGTAAGAAGTTGTATAGAAGTGTGAGTGTGTGTGTGTGCACATGTTAGAGAGAGAAAGAGGTGAGCCACATGGAAGGAACTACAGTGCATAAAAGCGTGTTTTTCTCCAGGAGCAGAAACTCCCTAACCTTTCCAGACCCAGAATTCATGGGCCCTCTCATTTCTCCTAAGTCCTCCTTTCTATCTTCCCCTTTGGCTTCAGCAGAGTATGCCTCAAGAGCTGAGTATGCATTTTTAACTCTGAGGTTTTAATGATCAAACTGCTCTGAACTACCACTCACAGATTTCCAATCTCAAAGCCTTTAAAACTCCAGCTTTGAATTTTACACCTGCTACAGATTATGTCCGTGAGAGTCTGTGCAATTTTACTTTTCGGCAGGGCAGCATGAAATATTCTCCCATTTTGATCATTAGGACAAAAGTAATGCTTTTGGGGTTGGTGGAGGTGGGGGGGGGAATGTATGCAGAAATATTCCTGGAGTGGTTAATTGGGAGATAGGTCCTCTTTTCTTTCATTTCTATTCACTGACATTGCTCCCTTCACTAGTTGTTGCTTTAGCACCATGTCCATCTACTCTTGCTAATTAGCACTTTTTCCCTCTCATTGTTGGTTTAGTTACATGGACAATTGCAACAATTACAACAAGTCATGGATCATATGGTGATAGAGCTGATGTTCTGACAGTGTGTGTGTGTGTGTGCGCGCGCGCGTGCACGCGTCTTCAAGTTGTCTGTTGACTTATGGCAACCCCATGAATGTTATAGGATTTTCTTAAGGCAAGGATTACTCAGAGGTGGTTTTGCCAGTTCCTTCCTCCAAAATAAAGCCTGCAGCACCTGGTACTCATTGGTGGTCTGCCATCCAAGTACTTATCTAGGCTGACTCTACTTAGCTTCCACAATCAGACAGAATCTGGAGCCTTTAGGGTAATATACACTGCCAGGAAAAACTGGCCATGTACTGCTATTACTGAAGGCAAGGAAAGTCCATTCGGAGAAAAAGGTTACACTTCTTGAACACACCAGCATCTTCAAAACCAAGATGTACGCATGCTCACACACACTTTGGCAATAGTAAAAAAAGATTGGCAACAATGTTTATTTTTAACTAAGCATTTAGACTATTGGGTAACATTTAGCTTTGATGTAATACTGTATCTCTTCCTTTCCTTACACAACTTAGGTCAGCAAACATATAAAGTTCTTGAGATATAGTCACTAGATTGGCAATCAAATAGCTAGAATCAGAAACATGAAAGGAAAGAGCTACGATTCATGTAGTTTCCTGTAGTCATACTTTTTCTTAATTAACAAAAGGAGTATCCAAACTATACCATTCTAGCAGTTTGATACCACTGTACAACTGTTCAGACCATTTTATCATGCCAGGGCCTGTTTCCATCACACAAGGGTTGATAAGACCACAGTCAAAGTACACTCATGCAATGGCTTGAACCCCTTGCTTGAAGGTCACGCTGGCAGAATCTGCTCATGCACTCATAAGCAGGCTGTGATTCTTGCGCAACCTCCTAAAAGTACAACTACTTGCCTAACAGTACTTATGCTTGTGTATGTCACAAACAGGATCCTAGGTATTGCGTAGGTATGTCCCTAGTGCATTTTGGCTGGGGTGCTATTAACCATTGTGCAACAGGAGCGAACATTAGTGAATGTGTGACCAGTGGCACAGTGGCATCACCCTGCTGGAACTGTATTGTATCATTAATCCCTGGTTAATGCCTTGTTAATATATAAAGTAACACTAGAAGAAAATGTATCACTTGGAATTCATTGCTTCCATGCTCCTGGTTCCTTCTAGAGGACAATTGAAGCCATCCTGTAACTGAACTTGGCTAGATGATGCTCTGACTCTCAGATCACCATCCCATCACTCGCTGCTCAGGTACCCACGGCTTCAGCATGGATGGTTTCATGCTGACGGCTTCAGCTTGTCATTATAATCATTCTTCTTAAAAGCAGCTTTCCAAATTCTCCAGTTTGTTTTCCTGTTCTGCACAGCTGCCTTCTGTCGAGCGTGCCTGATACTTTTCACCACAGGGCGGAAGCCACATGGAAACCTTAGACCAGGCCGTTGTTGCTGTTGGCACCGAAGGACTGCAATTCGAGGAGCAGCCACAAATCAGTCCATTAATTCTTAACCATTTAATGAGGTGCGCTTGCTAATAACCTTTGAGGTGGAATCAGCATTTTCGTCTGAGTAGCTTCAATGGCAGAGGAAACAAATCAGAGAAAATGCCTTCGCTGGGCAGTTAAAACTCTTCCAGAACCAAGCTCCAAGGAATAAGTTTCCTGCTTTTAAAATCTCCTTCAACAGCTAGAGTCCCCCTCCCCATCTCTTCACTGCTTTTCCTTTTTTGCTTCTGTGTTGCATTTTGATGTTGCTTCCTGCGAATCTCCTTGTCAGACAATACTAACTCTCCACCTACTGCCTGTCAAAAACCTTCACTAAGCTGACATTCCAAAGACTTGGTGCTTGAAAGCTGATCTTTATTCAATAGTTCAGCTTCCCGGTAAATATTTGGAAACCTATTAGGTAAGCAAAGACTCAATACGGCTTCCGCCTCTTCCCCCTCACTCTTTAAGCAGTAGTATGAAGGATGATCAAAAAATTAAAGCAACTAATTAGACCAGCGAATGCCTTTCAGAAGAATGAACTGAAGCAAGCTTGACATGCTCAGAAGATGCCCTCCTACTATAGACAGTGGGGAGAAAAGAAAGAAAGAAACAGAGAAGGAAATCATGGAATGATTCTTGCATTGAACTACCAAGGAGAAAAGACATCTCCACCCTTGCACAAACCCTTATTTGATCTGAACAAAAGTTCAAACAGTTTGTTCTGCTGCTTACACCCCATAGAGATGGGTCACAACTCAGTGGTAGAGCACATACTGCGTATGCAGAGGGCTTTAGATTCAGTTCTCAGTGGCCTAAATCCTATTGTATATCTCTACTATTATAGACCCATGAATCAAGGGGATTTACTCACCATTCAACGGTTGATTCAGTGGGTCTACTTTAGTAGGGATTAACCAGTACAATTCAGGTCAGTATCTTCCACTGCATCTCAAAGCAGCAGGCTATTCTAGGGGGTGCAGAAAAGACTGTGAGACCATCAGATTTCCTCCATCACATTGCTGGTAGGACCTGAGCTTATGCTCACTTGAGGGGCAGCAGTGGACATGTCATTATTAATCTTTCCACAAAGGAGAATCCCACAGGTATTCAGATGTTATGAGTTCACAGGTCAGTGCTGTTATCATGTCAGATCTCTCTTAACTTCATGAGAGTCTAACATTTAATATTTCCATTACCATCTCCCTATATCTTGATGAATTTTTTTCTCCACAGCTTAAACCGTCCACTTCTCTGAAAGTGGAATTGGAGTTTCACCTGTGCTTTTTTCTTAGACTCATTTCTCTCCTACTTTTCCCAGAATCCAAAGGAAAGAAAAAGCCACTTCTTCTTTTCTTAACAGGACTTGTATTACTTTGGCGTTTTCCCTTCCTCCTACAATTTCCCCCCTGAATCTAGGGTCAGAAGAGAGATAAAATACAAGAGGGACTGTTTAAAGTCACAAAGGGCCTTTTTTTGGACAGGATAGAGGCATCCTCTCTAGTTTTATTTTCATCTATTCATAGAACAAGCCTCACATCTATGTATATAAAGTGAAAAAGAAATGAAACCAATGTTCCTTTGCATTAGTCTCCATGTCTTTCTTCTGTGACTCAGCGTCTCAAGTTCTCCAGAAGAGATTCTTGAAAGTGCACAGCCTTTTCTTCTGTAGTATCATTTCACTGCCAGGCAAGCAATCCATAAAGCCGTTACACCTCTTATCCACCTTGGGATCCTTTTGAAGTTGGAAAGACTTGATTTAGGTTAAGCATCAGGAAGAATTTCCTAACCATCAGAATAATTGGTCAATTGAACAAATTTATCAGAGGAAGATGCACAGTGCCCATTATTCTGAAGTTATTAAGCGTAGGAGAAACCTCCATTGGTGGTGCTTTATGACGATGAGTTTTGAGACAATAGGCAATACTTCAAAAAAAAAAAAAAAAAGCAGGTCTGAGTCCTGATTAGTCTTATGGTGGATGGCTATTGCAATTGCACACAGTGTATATCTACCAGGATTCACTGTTTGATGTTTCCCCATAACATATGTGGCATTATTGGCAATGGCCCATAATCAGCATAGATGGTATTGCTGTCCTGGTGGCTGGTATGCCATTGGAGCAGAAGAATAAATAAAATTCTTTACTATTATTTTCAGACGCTAATTTTGCCTTCAACTGGTACAGTGGGATCATGGATACTCTGGCATTAAGCTGTTTTCATCAAGGTAGGTAGCTTAGGGATGATTAAAATGTCAACTGGGTCAGCACATCATGTACAACAGGTTCTTCTATAGTTCCTCCGCCTTCTGAGATGAGTCAAAGGTGTGAAGATTAATGCAATCTCCGGCATTCCCTTTCTTGGGGAGGGGGATGTATAGCAAATGTTTCCAATCTGCCATTGTTTTGTTTGTCATATTTGTTGGCAGCATTTGGTTAGAAATGGAATGGATTATTCCATTATTTCTTAAACCAAGTTCTCCAACAGTGTTTCATGCTGCTCTGTTTCCTATTTTTGCATTCCAGTCACCTGTGGTTATCAACATATCCTACTTTGATGTGTGATAGAGTTCCTCATGTATCCAAACACAAAATCTCTCCATTTCTTCCTCTTCAACTTCTGTAGTTTGGGTATAAACTTGGATTATGGTTGTATTGACAGGTTTTCCCTGAGGTGTTACTGATATTATTCGAACAGATTTTGCGTTATATCTCCTGAACCGCATTTTGTTGTCTCTCTTTTCACCATTAATGCCACCCCATTTCTTCTTAGATTTTCACTTCCCCAGTAAACACTGTATAACTATTTGACTGAAAATGCCCCATTCCTGCCTATTTTAGCTCACTTACCTCAAATATTATGTTTATATATTCCATTTCTTGTTTTACAATGTCTAGGTTCCTTTTGGAAAGAGAAGCTGGGCAAGCCTGCGTAGAAACAGCCAATCCCAGCCTATGGAGGCTGGTCTGTAAAAAAAAGTTAACAAGGGCCAGTCAGAGACAGAGACAGTACCAGTAAGAAACAGAAGCAGGGGGGATTCAGAAGAAAGGAACAGATGAGATCCAATTAAAGTTTCTGAGAGCTGAGAATGTGGAAAAAGTAAAGGAGAAGTGTTATTTTGTTTGAAATCAAAATGTTACTATGAACTGTGCATGGAACCAGCATTGCACTATATCAGAGCTTTCCGAACTGTGTGTCGCAACACGTCAGTGAGTTGCCTGCAGTATATAGTGTGTCACATGAATGTAATGGGTCGAGGGGCTGCCTCTCCCACCACTGTCACCACCCTGGGCCAAAGAGGACCCCAGTGAGAATGGCAGTGGGTCAGACCCGGGTGGAGGGGCTGCCTCTCCCACCTCCCCTGACCCGGGCCAAGGAAGACCCCAACAAGGGCAGTAGCTGGCCAGGCTCTCGTGGAGGGGCTGCCTCCACTTATTGAATTACTCACTGAATTACTGTGTCACAAAATGATGCATGTCTAAAACATGTGTCACCAACATGAAAGTCTGGAAAGCTCAGCACTAGATGTTTGCTGGCATAAATCTTTACTGGTTTTATTTTTTACACCTTGGTCTGGAGGTAAACAAGGATTTAGAAAACAAGGAAAACTGGTCATAGTGTACCACACTGAACCCAGTGATCAATGTAGCCACTTGTCCCACGTAGTGGTCACCTTGCGGTCCAAATACCAGATTCAGAGTCATACGGGTAAAAGGGAAGTTGAGTGATAGGAACCCACGGGGTGGAACTGCAGGGCCAACCGGGATATAGGTTTCGTCACATGCTCTGACTGATGCTCCCCAGTAGCTGGTTGAGTCTCATCTTCTAGAGCCATCTCTTGTTCCATTTTGGATTATCTTATCACTGGGTTTTCATGGTACAATAGATTGAGAGCTGATTTATCAGTGGTGCCTTCAGAGCAGTACTAACTAGAAATAACTAAAATGCCAGTGTCATTGTATTTGAGAAATCCTCTGCTAACATCACCTCTCACTGCTGCTGCTAGTCAATCACTGTTTGGCCCATATAAACCTGGATCCAACCCTATTCTTACTGCAGCATAAACGCTCACATGTGCACATACGCTGCAGCAACACTATGCATCTCCCATGCAGAATAGTAACATTGTAAAACACATGCCAATGGCACCCAGAAGTTGGGAAGAATTTCTCAGTATATGATTACAGCTGCCAGAGTGCTTTATGCACAGAAAAGGAAAGATGCAGCTGTTCCTCTGCAAGAAGATTGGTTCTTGAAGTTGTTCAACTTGGCAGAAATGAATAAACTAACAGTATTTTAATTAAGGACAGATCTTTGGTTAAATTTAAGAAGGATTGGGATGAACTGATTGTATATGTAAGAGATATTTCTGGGGGAGAAAGTCAATTGTTGGTTTTGAAAACTAACTTAATGGGTCTTACTAAGCTGCAGTAGTGTGATAATGATATATACAACAGAAGAAATACATTTTATATGTTATTTTAGAGCCAAATGTTGGTGAGTTGGCAATCATTTACATATTTCCTTAGCCCTTCTTAGTTTAGTTTTGTGTCGTTTACCTTGGGTAGCTTTAGATTTGTTAGTAGTAGTTTAGTTACATGAGTTTGTTTATTGTTTGCCTTTGTAATCCTTTGTATGTTGTTGTACATATATTTAAAATATGTTTGAATGAAAATATTTTTAAAAGGCTACCGTAGGATCCATAATCACAATGCATAATGCTACCTCCACTGCTATCAGTAGAATACATGGTGCGTAATACACAATGCACAACCACAATGGAAAATATAGGATGCACAATTACAATGAGTAACCACACATGAAAAGTTGAGGATGCACAACCACAGTGCACAATCTGCAACTTGAAAGACAAAGAGCAGAGGAACATGTTGCCTGTGCAATGCTACCTCCACTGCTATCAGTGCAATGAATGATGCATAATGCACAATGTGCAACCACAATGGCATGATAGGAGAGGATGCACAACCAAAATGTGCAATCTGCAACTTGAAAGACAAAGAGCAGATGAACATGCTGTCTACACAACTCTGCTTCTACTGCTATCACTAGAATATGTCTGTTGAGCAATAGAGACTTTTTGGTCCTGCATGCTTAGGCCATTTTCACATGGGGCGAGGGAATCGCCCTGTGCCAGTACTTACCGGACTTCTTGGCTCCACGCTTGGGTTCAGGCTAGTCCGGAGCAGTGCGTAACCACTGCTCCGCACTGCTCCGGGGATGAAAATGGAGGCTTCTGGTTGGTCGAGGCTCTCCACCAAATGCTAAAGCTCGCCAGCCGAAAGCCTGCCCTGGCAGATCTCAGGCTCGCACTGGTGTGAGCCTGCAAATCTGCACCAGAGCATGGGCATGGAGTGGCGCACTCCGTGCTTTTGAAAGACTTGGTTTCAAGCGATCTTTCAAAAGCACGCTGGATGACCACTTTGGGTCATTCTGGAGCGGGCTGAACTATGGAACTACACTAAGTAGGTCCAACCCAATCCGCTCCCAGGTGCAGATGTCCTACCTGGAGGACGCTCTGTACCATTTCTTTAAGCCCGTGTGGAAATGGCCTAAGTGTAACCCATGCATGTATATGTCCTTAGGTGAATTCCTTAGGTGTATAGAAAAATGTTTCAAAATACATGCTAAGTTGTTCGCCGCCTTGATCCATATGGAGAGGCGGGATACAAATAAAAAAACAAAAAATTCCAGCCTCAGCAAAAGCTTAGCTGATGTGAGACACCTTACCAGCAGCAGTGTTATCATCAATACAGCCTTTGGCTTCATGGGAGCACACAGTTCCATCACCATGGAAAGGTAATGCCATGATGAGCAGGACAGGTTTAGGTACAGTTCAACCCATCAAGAGCAATCTTGGTATTAAATTATGCTTCAAGTGTGTATATTCTGCCCTAAAATGATAAAACCCCATGGTGCCTTGTGTCATTAAGCAAAACAATCTGGGATCTGAAGATGAATCAAACAGTAAATAATGCAATTCAACTTGCCCATATTGAAATAAAACAACATACTTTTAATGCAGAAATTTGCTGTTCTGGGCTCAGAGGGATCTGAATGGAGAAACTAATTCCTAAGGCTATCACTCAATTAAAGCAACCTCAGTCTGTTAATTGTAGAACTTTTACTCCATTAAAATTTACATCAATTTGCATTTGAATAAAATACTTGTTTGGGATTTTTTTTCCCCATTTACTGAATCGTCATAATATGCTACAAAAAAAAGTTGTTGCTAGGACTGTGCTGCTCCCAGACTTTGCCTCTGAGAGCTAAACTTTTGTAAATTGTTACATTAACGAACTGAACTGAAATTCTCACCAATCTCCAGTAACCACCTGAGTATAAATGTTGCACAGGTAGCATTTACTTATCTCTAGCTAATGATAAATATCCAAAAGACATGCACCTGAAAGAGCTCACCGAGTTTGTTGGAACTGGAAACAACAAGGAACTATGCTGCTCAACTTGCTTAGTTTTGTACTTCCTCTCATTAAAAGAAAAACTTTTTTTTACAAAAAATCTCTTAAACTTGGACTAAGTAGAGTTTTAAGGTTTGCAGAGCTGTTCTCCAGCTGCGTACTTCCTTTTAGATATGCACACCTCCGTGTTGGACATTCATTATCAACCCTCGTGTTCGTCTTTTATCTGCAAGTCCTCTTCAGTGTTCAGCATAAACTACATGGACACCTTGCAGATTGACATTTCTTCATTCATGCTTTACCTTAAACAGCATGCAAAGACATCAAAGAAGTGGAACCGGCTTTGATGTTACAAAATGAAAAACGCCTCATGATTTGCCAAGACCAGGGGAACTGCTAGTTTATGCGCTCTCTCTCTCTCTCTTCCATCTTAAAGGGGAGGAAAAAAATTAACTTCCCTACAGACATGAGCAAAATCATTCCCTATTGCTTGCCAAACTTAGCCAAGCATTGCCTCTCAGATGAGAAACAAACCATGTAACATACAGCTTTCCAAACTAAAGCCCCCAACCCCAACCAAAATCACCATAGGGTTTCTCCGGCTGGGGTGGACTGTAGGAAACCTGCTGCCCTCTTGATGTTTTGGACTACACATGCCATAATCCCCAACTATTAGCCCTCCTGGACTTGGCTGATGGGAGCTATAGTCCAAAATATGAGGAGGGCAGCAGGTTGCTTGCCTCAGATCTAGAGCAGACTTCTCTAAAGGATGACAGAAACCAAGGGAGGAGCAGAACAGATAGCCATGACATGAGGACTGCTCCTCAAAGCTACAGCTGAGTGTTGAACACTCTTCTCTCCTTTCTGAGGTGTAGGACTTCTGCAGGATTAGGAGCCTCACTTAAGATGCAGTGGATCAGGTTGCCAATCCTAGTTGTCCAAATTTGGTCCTACATTAGTTCCCTCTCCTTAAAGCAGAACTCCAACCTAGCAACCCATATTATGTGAAGATTGGTTACTGGGATCCCTTTCACACTCCACAATTATAGCACTATGATTTTACTTGAACTGTCATGTTTTCACCCTAGAGAATCTTGAGATTTGCAGCTGATGGAGGAGTATTTACAATTCTCAGCCAGAGAGCTCTAGTGACTCACCAAACTGCAAAGGGCTACAAGTGTGCAGCATGAAAGGGCCCCAAGATGCAAAGCTTGGAAAAGTTATCTTTTTTTTTTACTGCAACACCCAGTGGGGTTGAAGGAGCCATAGTCCAAAAAGTAACTCTTTTGAGCCCTGTGTGGGTTGCAATGAAGGGAAGTAGAGAGGACAGCCAACATCAAAATGCATGTTCTTCGTTTTCACCCTATTACAGCAAGATCTGTCATATACTTCTGATTAGAAATAGTTGAGAACTTAATTCGACTTGATTTTCAGCATCTTAGCCAATATTAACCAGTTTCTTCATAAGCAAGAGAGAATCAACTTGCGTTTTTAAAATGTTGAATGTGGGAGAAAGTGGCACAGTTA
Organism: Ctenosaura bakeri; assembly: GCA_948474755.1. Classification (NCBI taxonomy): domain Eukaryota; kingdom Metazoa; phylum Chordata; class Lepidosauria; order Squamata; family Iguanidae; genus Ctenosaura; species Ctenosaura bakeri. Next base: position 70,390 of record CAOLHI010003022.1, read on the forward strand.
TATCTGTCCATCCAGGGAGATGGCTTAGTTCTTCAAGTTCTGGTTTCCAATCCCTGTGTCTTCAGTCACATTTCCAGTGCTGAATTAGGGCTGCCACCTCTTCTTTCTGACAGGCCCCTCCAGTTGCATGGCAGACACAACACAATCCTCTTCACGCTCAAAATAGCTTTCTGTGTTGAATCTGGCAGGTACAGACTGGCGAGAATTCTATTTATTTCAGCTTTCTGACAAGAACTTCTGACACTTGCAAATTTCTTCATAAACCGGTGGCGGCTGATGGAACCAAATGTCAGTGGGACATTGAATCCACTCTGAATTGTAGTTTAAACTTTAAAGGAGCTACTGAAGGGGATGAAATCATCTGGGGGAAATAATATGCAGCACCTTGGATAGCGCCATTAAGTCTGCACTAAATCCCAGACTGCATTCACACCCCACTTTCGTAGACGCCAACAGTCACAACTTACACAAACAGGACAGAAATACCTTGAATATCTATATAAACTTTGGGATGTGCAAAAACCACACAACCTGTTATACCTTTTGCGTGTGTGTGTGTGTTGAAAGATTAACAGGTTGTGTGGTTTTTACACATCCCAAAGTAAAAAAAAAAAAGATCAGTAATTTCCAACCTGGGGTATGTGTATCACCAGGGGTATGAACAAAAACATTTAGGGGTGTGCAAAAAAACTGAGTAATGGTGGAGAAAGTATAAAGTATAAGTCATTCTCAGAAGATGGTACAACTTGATGTGATTCTTGATTGCCGATAGCATTGACATTCCTGCCACAGAACCTTAAGGGATGAAGGGAAGGAATCAGAGTGATAAAGACAAACTAAAATCAAGACACACAATCCAAAATCAAGCCAATAACGACACACAAGCCAAGCTTCCAGCTGCCATTGGCCCACAGACTTTTTTAAAAGGAATCTTTCTTACAAGCATACGCACACACAGCCATCTATTTGAGTTGCCGCAACCCTAGCCCTGTCCACACTAGACCCATTTCTGCACTAGACTGTTATAGTGCTATTATTCCACTTTTCAACATCCTATGGGATCCTGGGGTTGCAGTTTAGGGAGGGGCCTTTAGAATTCTCAGCCAGAGAGGTCTTTGGCCTCACGAAACTGCAAAACCCAGAATTGCACAGGAGGTTGAAAGTGGAATAACAGCACTATAACAGCCTAGTGTGGAAATGGCCTAGGTGGATTCTACAGCCTTGCCCACACACACTTTTCTCCCTCTTTCTCATGTTCCTTTCCACAAGGAGAGAGTGTGCCCCCTGGAGACATCCAATTCCACCCCAAATCCATCCGAGGCAAAGACGCACAGCACCAGTCATTCCTCCTCATGCCTGCAGCTGGCAGCAAATTGGATCCCAAGATCATGGAGAGACTCTAGGTGGGTAACAGCATAGAATGGAACAGACAGGACTGGGCAGGGCAACTGGCCTGACCTGTTTCATGGGTCTGAAGACATCTCCTTAAAAGCTCACAGAAGCTTTATGATGGAGCATTTTTCCCCCTCAAAGAAAGGACGTGGCAGTGGAAGGGAGGTAAATTTATGGAAATGTCCTGCCAAGGGGTACTCAAGTGAAAAAAGTGGGAAAGCAATGCTCTAGATTATGTGTGTGAGAGAGAAAATAAGAGGTAGAGGACATGTTCTTCACCAATTTTCTCCCTTTTCCCTTTAATTCCTTGCCCAAAACAACACAGAATCTCACCATGTGGGAAGCGGTTTCATCGTTTGCTGCATGTCCTGTCAAGCGTGTGTTTTTGCATTTCTTTTAACATGCCTAAACTCAAATTATATTTGGGCTGCTGCCTTTTCTTTCAAATATATATATATATATATATAAATGAAATAATGTCACAGGTGAAGCTCAAAAGTAAAGAGAAGAAAGGATTTTTGAAAGGTAACTTTTGTTCCTATTTTCCCAAAGCGCGCTTGATGAAATGGAGGCAAGTGTCATGAGGAAATCTGCCATGTGTAAATTAGCTGTTTCTCTGTTGAACAGCCATTAAGCAGGCTGAGGCAGCCTGCCTAAACTGCCAAGCTTTGGGTGGTACTGCTAAAGGGCAGCAAATTGCTGGCCATCTCATTTATAATCATATTTTACCACCTTGGCAGGGGCGAGCGAGGGGTGTGGAGAGGAGCCATTTGGATTTTCTGCTTCAGGCAAGGAACATCTTAGGCCCTCTTTGATGTTATTTAGTCGTTGCAGACACAAATTGCCCAAATACTCTTTCTGTATGTGTACAGGGATCTCTTCAAAATAGATTAAAATCCTTGGCTGGTAATAACAACCGTTTGTTGGGTTCAGCTACATGCAACCAGGCATGTCAATCAAGGAAAATCCAGTATTCCAGCAAACACTTCAAAAGGAGGCCAAGCCTGACTTATGGAGCCTCAGAAAGCCTGAGATGTAGAGTTTGCTTCTGCTACATGTCCAGCCCTGCTGTTGCATACTCTCCACTACTTCACAGATGAAAACCGGCACATGTGTGGCCAAGCAAACATCAGAATAGGGTCAAGATGACCAAAGTTATTAATAAGGAAGAACACACAAAGCTAGGAGCGGCTGCAGCAGGTTGCTTTTGGCCAAGCTAACTGGAAAAGACAAGTTTCTGTGCCTCCTTTTCCTTCCCCCTGCTGAGTAAATCATGTGAAAACTTTTGCCTTTTGAGTGTAGTTTGCAACAATTGAAATTATCTGGGGCCAATAGGGAATGTGGAAAAAGAGGAGAAACTGGGTCACTTTAAAAGCAGCTAAAGAAGTGGGATGACTGAGGATTGGGACTGTTGGAGGGTATGCCATTAGCCACAATGAGATGACCACCTCAGTGGGCAGATGATGTGAGTGCAGTGACAGCCACAGTCCCATGCTCAGTTGTCTTGAGCCCCTTAGCTTTCCTCCAGCATGGGAGCGCAAAGCTGTTTGCACCTCCTCAACGAGACTTCTAGCTATATGACCTATTGCGATGGACAGTCATAGGACCCTTTCATACGACACAGTTATAGTGCTATGAATCTGCTTTAACTGCCATGGTTGTATCTCATGGAACCTTGAGACTAGGAGTTTGGTGAGACACTAAAGCTCTCTGGCTGAAAATTCTAACTACTTTTCTCTAAACAGCAAAAGAGAAGGATAAGAGGGGACATGATAGCCATGTTTAAATATTTGAAAGGATGTCATGTCAAGGAGAGAGTGGGCTTGTTTTCTGCCGCTCCAGAGACTAGGACAAGGAGCAATGGATTCAAGCTGCAGGAAAGGAGATTCCACCTGAACCTCAGGAAGAATTTCTTGACAGTCAGAGCTGTCTGGCAGAGGAATATGCTGCCTCGGTGGAGTGTGGTGGAGTCTCCTTCTTTGGAGGTTTTTAAGTAGAGACTGGATGGCCATCCGTTGGGAATGCTTTGATGGGTGTTCCTGTATGGCAAGGGGTTGGACTCAATGGCCCCTGAGGTCTCTTCCAACTCTACGATTCTAGGATTCCATAGGATTTTGGCATGACAATTAAAGTGGAATGATGACCACAACAACAACACCAAAAATAATTTCTTTCTTATCCACCTCTCCCTAAGGTGCAAGGCAAGGAACAACATAAATTAAAATACAATTAAAAGCATGTTGTAGATTAAAATACATGAAAAACATATAAATTTAAGATACATAAATTCATAATTAGAAATTGACTGGGTAGGCCTGCTGGAAGAGAGAGATCTTTAGTACTTTTTAAAATTCAGACAGTATATTTCGCTGTTGAATCTCTTCTGGCACGTCATTCCACAGTCTGGGGTGGCAGACAAGAAGGTCCTCTCGGTGACCGTAAAGTAAATGGCCCCCAAAGGACCTGAATGTACACAGTAGATTGTGTACAAGGAGGTATACTTGGTAACTTGGACCCAAACCATGTAGAGCTTTAAAGGTAATAACCAACACTTTGTACTTTGCCCAGAAACTAATTGGCAGCCAGTGGAGTGAGTCGAATATGAGTATGGTATGCTCAGTCCTTGATGTACTTGTAAGCAATCTGGTCTATATTTTGGACCAGTTGGAGTTTCTGAATTTGGTACAAAGGTAGCCCAAAGCACAGCACATTGCACTTGTATGGTGTGAAATGACCCCTTATGCCCACCCTCTTCACTACCTCAGAATGTGGGAGGATTAAGGGAAAGGGGGAATTTAAAAAACATTCAGTGTAAATTCTGGCCAGCTGGAAGAAACAAGAGAAGGGGAGTGAGGCGGAGTTCAGAGAAAGGTTAGGAAGGCTACAACCGTTAACAGAGAGAACTGAGCCCTGTGAGCCAGGCTAGTATCATTTATGTTTAAAGAGCAGACTTAAAAATAAAGGTTTCCCTGTCTTTAACCACTGCCTAAGTCTAGGGGCCTGTCATACTACATAATTATAGTGGTATAATTCCACTTCAACTCTTGCAGCAGCTTCCTATAGAATATGGAGATTTGCATTTTCAGGAGTGGCATTTAATATTCCCAGCTAGAGAGCTCCAGAGCCTCAGCAGACTACAAGGCTCAGGACTCCATAGGATGGAGCCAAGGCAGTTACAATGGAATCATAGTGCTAGGACTGTGCAGTGTAACAGGGCCCCTAGTTAGTTAGAGGATTCATTTCAGTCCCCACCACACACAAATGGATTCCCAAAGACATCACTTTTCCTTGAGATAACCCAGAGTGGGCGGTAGGAACTCCAGAACAAGGAAGCCAGGAGGAGGCAAAAGTCAAGGTAAAATTCAGTTTATATATTTTATTTGTGTCCCACCTTTCTCCCAGTGTAGGGATGCAAAGTGGCTTCTGACATCAATTGAAAGGTTTCAGGAACAATACAGTGACTGAGATCCCACATTAAACTGGCAGAGCATAAAGCTTCACTAGGCATAGTTCTCCTTTCTCTGCCTCCTTCTTGCACACGCAAACTACCTTCCTACTGCTGGAATATCCCTTCCATGGCCTTTTAACAGATGAAAGAGAGTGGGGATAGCCAAGCAGAATCCAACTGTGTTTCTATAACTTGATGCTTGAAGAGGCCATTCTCCTCCTAGATCTCCAGAGGACACTCAAGAGATCCTGAAGGATGCTTTCTTTGAGTGTCCAGCTGCAGAAACACCTCCAGTCGCTAAATGGCCATCCTTACCCTTCCCAAATCACTACATACCTGTGGGTAGCACTCCACAGGCAGGAAAATCGGTTGCCTGGACAGGTGTTCATTGTGGACAGAATACATATCCAATTACCTTCCTCCCACAATGGCCACATGCAGGCGCAACTTGAGATTATGGCTGTGTGTATCATGAACAGGGATTCTGGCCAATAAATTATACATATTAAGACCCAAACTAAATGAAGAATACCTTTAAAACACCAATTAGAACAACCTGAGAACACTACACTAATAGTACATACTCAGTAGAACATGAGAGCCGGTGTTGTGTAGTGGTTCGAGAATTGGACTATGACCCTGGAAGCCAGAGTTCAATTCCTCACTCAGCCATGGAAATCCACTGAGTGACCTTGGGCACATCTCACACTCTCAGCCCCAGAAAACCCTGTCATAGGTTCGCTTGAGGATCGCTGTAAGTCAGAAATGACTTGAAGGCACACAAAAACACGGATGTTAAAAAGGCTAGCACCAACATTTAGAAACCTCTGACCAGAACAGGTAGACAATTGCCGAATGCCTACCTGAGTAGAAAGTTCTTTGCCTGCCGACAGAAATATAACAGGGAGAGGGTTAGCCTTTGGAAGCGAGCACCATATCTGGGCATGGCCCCCTAAATGCATCAGATATATCTGTGTATGTGGTAAACCCAGAGAAGTGCCTCTTCAACAGATCTTAAAGCCAAAGTACAATCATCCCTCCACATTTGCGGGTTTGGCTTTCATCATTTGACTATTTGTGAGTTTCTCCAACCCTTCCCTCAATGCACTTCAGATGCTTCTTTTCTGGGGGAACCTTCCCTGTTGGAAGATCTGATCAGGCCATGCGGCCCTTTAAAAACCTGCCTCTGGTTCTCCTCCTCCACCCCCACCAGCCAGTGACTGATCACCTAAGGATGACTCACAGTCTCAGCATCACAAAACCTCTCCCTTTACTCTCTACACCCAAGGAAGGAAATGGGTTAGAGAGAAGTATAGGGCCCCCATGCCAAGCCATCTCCTTTCCCTTTCATTACCTGGTTTGAACTCTGGGTACCTGCTCTTCTCACCATGCCTCAGCCCCCTTCTCACATACATACCCACATACATTTGATATTTGTGGGAATCCTGCACCCTTTATTCTAGTGAATGTGGAGGGCCAACTGTAATTCACTTCTGAACTGTTGTCAATCTAGTTCATGTCAGTACACAGAATAGCATCTTGTTTTCTGGCTCAGACAGCAAACTGGCTGGCTCCACTGTACTATAAGCTCTTGAACCCCTTTTCCCCAATTATTCCTTTAGATCCTGATCTCAGATTGACCTTGCCTGTTCGTTTGTTTCTTACACCTCTGATTTGCCTGCCAGAATCAAAGTTTGACTATTCAGTTATTTCTTGCCCTGGTTTGCCTGCACAGATAGCCATCCTTTCTTTCTTTTGGACCATATTACTTCCCAGAGTTTCAAAAAATTACTTTTATAGACTATAATGCTAAGAATCCTCCCAATCAGCATGTGTCTGTGTCAGCATCTTGCCTCAATAGAGCATGCTTTGGAAAAGTTCCATGGGGTGACAGGCTGCATGTGAAATAATTTGCTCAGAGATAATGTCTTTATTTCAGGTTTGGATAAAGTGTGGCCCTCTAGATTCTATTGGACACAAGCTTTCATCAGCTATAGCTAAGGTAGCCACTGGTGAAGTAAGCTTGCTGTTACAGTCCAACCACAACTAGGAAAACCACAGTTGTCTGCCTTTGGTTCAGCCAATCATTGCTGCCTCACTAATTTGCTTAAAAGTGCAAAACTACTTGGGTGACTGGAGAGCAGTTCTCCATGACAGCACAGACACTGGCCAATCTGCATTGTCTGTGAGCAGTATCTCCTTCAAATGCACACAACTGCTGTGGTCCCCAGAGATTTACAGTCTCACAATGTCTGGAGGACTAATTTTGTCCATCTCTAATATATCTGCACATCTGCAGGTTTATATGGGAATCCTTGGCAGTGACCAAGTTGACACCTACTTAGCTTTAACAAGCCACCATCATCACATACCCTCAAACCATTCTCTGGGCTTTATCTGGGAAAATCATTCAGTGACAATTACGCAAGCCAAATCTATCTAGCCCCTGAGAATAAGATGTGCCAAAGTATTCATGCGTGAGCAAGCATCCACAGGAATCAATCTCAAAGCCATTCCAGGAATGTACAAAACACAATGCTGGAAACAGTCAGAGAGGAAAAGTTCAAATAAACATCTGTCGGGGACAATTTCTGTCTCCAGCCATGTTGATGGGCTTAGGAAAGAACTGTTGGGTTGCTCAACCCTTTGATATGGTTTCCATCTCGGTGATTCTATCAGGGACAGTGGGAAACTGCAGTAATGGCGAGGATGGACATGAAAGAAAGAAAGAAAGAAAGAAAGAAAGAAAGAAAGAAAGAAAGAAAGAAAGAGAGAGAGAGAGAGAGAGGAGAGAGAGAGAGAGGAGAGAGAAGAAAGAAAGAAAGAAAGAAAGAAAGAAAGAAAGAAAGAAAGAAAGAAAGAAAGAACCAGCTTTTGAGATCTTGAAATCTTTCAATTAGGCAGATTTTGAAAAAGCAGATGAGGGAAATAAAAAGGAAGCAAGTTCTTCTGCATATTAATTCTGCGGACTCTCAAATGGGGTTCACATACCCTCCAACTGTCTTGATTTGGGAGGGATGGTCTGGATTAATCCGTTCTCATTCCATTTATTCAGCTACCATTAAAATATCCCAGTTTCTCTCTCCTCCTCCCACGATTCCCTTTTGTCTTCACTTACATCAGTTGCTGCAAACTGGGTTCAAAGTGCAAAAATCATTTACACTCAATTAACTCAGCAGCGGGGAAAGGAAAAGAGGAAGGTGGATTCCTCCCCTTCCCTGTAAACTCAGGCAAAAGCAATCTACAGTACTCTGGCCTCTCCTCATCTGAGTGTTTCATCTGTCCCATCTTGACCACATGCTGATGTCACTTGGCCACATGTGCTCCAGTTTTCATCTGTGAAATGCTGGACAGTGATGGGGTGGTGTTCTGCTTCTCCTGCTCTGGACCCTAGGCTTGCTGGGAGTGGAAAAAACAATGAAATTGTGATTTTTTTTTCCCTATTGAAAATTGTTGCAATTGTTTCCAGCCTGTATGAAATTTGTTCATGGAAAAGAGAGCAACCAGACAAAACTCTAGTCCCTCAACCACACCAAGAACAGTTTCTGCCCAGGTCTGTACTTTGCATGACCACTGTGAATGCCAGGAAACAGAATGATGCTCCAGGCATGTCCCTTCCCTCAGGCTGTTCCTCCCTCCTCCTTTTCTTTTTCAGAGGCTTGCAATTAATCCAGTGACAAGCAACTTGTGGCTTCCAGATGTTGCTGGAAGAGTACAATTTTCAGCACCTCTGGCCAATAGGGCCAGTGGCAATTGACGATGGGAGCTGCAATCCCATCACATCTGGAGGGCTGCAGTTGCTGCCCCTTGTTTTTGTTTTTTATTCATTTTTATTCATTCATAAAGAAATAGCAGTTTTAAAGTGAAAAAGATCCTGTCCTTGTGATTGGAGAGAGAGGGTGATTCTTCAGGCACTAGCCAATCAGTGCTGTCCACAGGCAGTATCAGCTCTATGGACACACAATTGCTGTTACCATATTTTGGAACAAAGTTGGAGTGGGACAAAAAAAAAAAGTCAGGGGATGTTTTGAGGGCACTTCTACAAGAAGGCCTATCTCAGTGTTAAGAGTTGATGCTTTGCATGTAGAAGGTTCCCCAAGTTCATTAGCAGCATTTTCAGAACAAGAAAAAAACTACTATGAGGAAACTCTAGAGATATATTACCAGTCACTACAGATCAGGGGACCTTTCACACTAGACAGTTAAAGCACTATGATTCTGCTTCAACTTCCATGAGTACATTCTACAGAATCCTGGGATTTCATAGAATCACAGCATTTAGAGTTGGTAGCAACCACAGAAGCCATCTACTCCAAATTATGCAGGAATACACAATACAGAAATCCCGGAAGATGCTCTACCAATCTCTGTTTAAAAAGAAGGAAAGACCACCCCCCTGAGGCCATCTACTCCACTCTTGAACAGTTCTTACAGTAAATAAATTCTTCCTAAAGTTTAGGTGGAATTTCTTTTCTTGTGATTTGAAATCATTAGTTGGTGCTTTTGTCTCTGGAGCAGAAGGAAACAAGCTTGCTCTATCTTCTCTGTGACATCCTTTCCAATAAAAAGGGCCATCATGCCACCTTGCAATCTTCTAGTGAGGTGCTAGTACAACCCTTCTCAATCTTTGGCCTTCTAGATGTTCTGGACTTCAGATCCAGAAGCTCGAGCCAGCAGATCCCACAGTAAAGAACTCTAGGAACTGAAGTCCAAAACAACTAGGGAGCCAAAGACTGAGAACTACTGCACTATTTAGAATTCTCAGCTAAAGAGCTGTGCTGGTCCTTTCTAGCTAACAATTCAAAATAGTGCCCCTTAAGATTGCAGAGGGTGGAACCATGGCAGTCAAAGTGGAACCATGGCAGTATAAAGGTGTAATGTGAAAGGGCCTCAGGAGTAGCAGATGTGGGAATCAATTTTCTGTCTTGGGAGCACACAAGTAATGTATAGGCTGCTGAAAATGTCACAACCGGGAAAACACCATAAAATGAGAAGTGCCCAGAAGTCCATTTCTGGTTTTGAACAAATTGTGTTTTTGATGTTAAACAAAGAGAAGGAGGAAAAGGGTACAACCTATTTAAGAGCTGAATTGTCCCTCCTGAATACTTATAGGAGAGACAATTCACCCTTTTTATGGCTAAGGAAAAAGGCATTGAGGTCAAGGAGTAGACAGCTGCCTTGGAGATGCTGCATGCAAGGCTTCCCCATCTTGGTACAGCTGCTCATCTGCTTGGTGGCCCAGCGATCATCTTGCTAAGTCCCTCAGTTGCCCATGCTGCTGTAAAAATGGCCTTCCTGCATCCAGTCCAAGGTCATCCTCTCTCAAAGTCAGTCCATAAACAATGTTCTCTTTCTCTACCTTCTTCTGCTCTCCCTGAGCCAGCCTTGCTCTCTTCTGCAGCTTTTTAGAATAATAACATGGCTTGAAAAGGCACAGTCTTGCCTGTCAGCCCGCTTTTCCTCTGCTGAAAATCACAATCATTTTAACAAGACTTGGGGAAGGGGGGGGGGTTGGCAGGCATTTCATGCATCATGAAAACTGCCATGTGTTCCTCCCTTCTCCTCTCTCTCTCAACCCCATCTCTTCTCTATATATATTCATATGGATTTGGGGAAAGGATGACAGTGGTTAGAAAGACCGACATTCAAGTTCAGATGCCTTTTGACAGGTTTGGCAGCTTCTTCTCTCTCGCTTTTTTTATTTCAGGGATATATGCACGGATGACTCAGGCTTTTTAGTCTTCCTGTCTCTCGAAGTGCACTTCTTCCTGTCATCGTTGCCCTCCGCTTTCAACTCTTCTGTAGACTTTCTGCTCCTGGCATTCATTGTTAGCTTGCTCTGTGCCTTTTTTTCCCCCGCAGAAACTACAGTGAAGTGAAGTGCTTGTTCCATTGAGTTGTCTTGGCATGAGAAATTACTAATTCACAGCACCTATAGGGATTAAAGATTCTTGTTGTCTGCTTGAGCGTACCGCTCTGCTTCCCCCTTCCCCTTCTTTTCAGTGGCAACTATTGCCTTCCATATCGGGAGTAAATCTGCTCTGGGTTTGGGTCTGAACTTTAAAGGATGTATCCAAAGGGCTGAACCTATCCCACTAGTGACTGGATTTTGTGATATGCCATCCTGAGATCCAAGGCGGGATGCAATCATTTTAATTTCACATTGGAAATGCAACTCTGTTATGCCATTTTTACCCCTTACCCCAAGTAACTCATTAAAGACACTTGTGCTGTTTTAAGTCAGGAGTGAACACACATCAAGGCACAGAGGACGATTTTTGGATATTCAGTGGTGACCAGAAGCGATGCTCTGAGAAACCAGAAGTTTATTCTGGTCACGGTTAGACCTCCCCCTGCCTACTTTAAATTATTACATCTGATATCTGTCCATGGGTATGGATTATAGTGGGCTAGATGAATATACTCTGATTCAGTAAACAGACACTCTCTTATGTTCCTAAGGAAGATGGCAGGAAGTTATTGCCAATTAAGTCTGGCTCTAAACTAAAGGGCATTCCAGGCAAGAAAGTATCTTCAGAGGAAGGGCATCCTCTTCCAGCCCTTCTGTTTGTTCAGCTTTTGGATTACATGAAACATCACTCTGAGTGGACTTAAGAGGAAGACACAACAGGGGTTGTGCTTAATCCTTTTCCTGGCTGCCATGTCCAGGAATGACACATCAAGAGGAGTGGAGAAGGGGAAATCCTTTGAGAGTGGAAAATATCCATATGCGGTGGTCTTGCCAAATAGTCAAGAACGACTGGGGAAAAAAATCATGATACGTGTTCAAAGATATTGCACCTAAAACTTGAAATGACCCCAGAAATGTATTTACTAAATATAATTGGGAATCAAAAAGAGTTAAGAGAAAACAAGAAGATAATTCTACATTTAATAATGGTAGCTAGAATATGCTATGCGCAGTACTGGAAAGAGAAATCAGAACCATCAATTGATGACTGGAAGGTTAAAACTATGGACGTGAAAGATTCTGGCAGAATCTTGGAAACAGGCACACATAACTTTGATCCCGAAAGATGAACAAGATACAACTGTCCCGAAGAATTATCGACCGATCTCACTCTTAAATACAGATTATAAATTATATATGTGGATAATGGCAAAAAGATTGAAAAAACTGTTGAAAGATATAATATCTGAAGACCAAGCAGGGTTCCTGCCTAACAGACAAACAAAACATAATATGAGATCTATATTGGATATAATTGAGGTCTTTGACAAGCAACCAAGTAGAAAGTTGGCTATGTTATTCTTGGACATAGAAAAAGCTTTCGATACTGTTAGTTGGCAATATATGTTTAAGATGATAACTAAATTGAAAATGGGGGAAAACTTTATAACAGCTATTCAAACGATATATAAGACCCAGTATGCTCGTATTTTGATAAATGGAGAGCAATCAGAAACATTTAAAATTGAAAGAGGCACCAGACAAGGTTGTCCGTTATCTCCTTTATTGTTTCTTATATGTATGGAAACCCTGATAGTGAACCTTAATGAAGATAAGGAGGTGAAAGGAATACGAATTCAGGGTCTGGATTATAAGACAAGAGCCTTTGCGGATGATGTAGTTTTGACTATCGAAGACCCCTTGGAAAACATCGAAAGATTTAAAACTACGTTAGATAAATTCTCAGCTATCTCTGGCCTAAAAATCAATGAAGAGAAAACATACCTTTTGGTAAAAAACCTATCGAAAAACGAGAGTAAACTACTAGAAGAAAAAACAGGTTTTATAATAAAACAGAAGGTGAAATATTTAGGAATATATTTAACGAATAAAAACCTGGATTTATTCAAGAATAATTATGAAAAAACCTGGATTAAAATAAAGGAGGATTTCAGGAGCTGGGAGAATAGAAATCTTTCTCTGTTAGGCAGAATATCGGCGTTCAAGATGATGGCGTTACCAAGAATGCTCTATCTGTTTCAAAATATCCCGGTTGTAAATAATGAATCAATATTTAAAGAGTGGCAAAAAGACCTTACCAAGTTTATTTGGAAAGGGAAGAAACCCCGTATTAGATTTAAAATACTCTGTGATGAAAAGAAACGAGGAGGATTATCTCTTCCTAATCTGCATCTATACTTCCAAGCTTGTTGTTTAGATTGGCTTCGGGAATGGATTAAATTAGAAGATCATAGACTCTTGACTCTTGAGGGGGTGCAGCTAGCTTTCGGTTGGCATGCATATTTGGGGTTCCCTAAAAATGTGGTATTGCAAGATATTAATAATCATTTTGTGAGGAGGCCTATACTTAAAACGTGGAATAAATATAAATCTAGATTGTACCCAAAAACGCCACTTTGGGCATCCCCCCATGAAGCATTTTATAAGCGTGAAAACATATTTTATGGAAAATGGTTGACATATGGGGACATATCAATTGTAAAAGGTACAGATATAAAAATGAAAACCATTGAGGATCTACGAAAAGAAAACTTGAACTGTCATTGGCTGCTTTATCGACAATTACATGAGAAATTTAAGATTGAAAAGAAATTAAATGGGTTTCAAATAGAAAAGAATTGGTTTGATTTGGTGATATTCGAGAAGACAAAAGGATCGATTTCTATAATATATCAGCATCTATTGGAGTGGTTTACAGAAGAAGAAGTCGTGAAGGAGTCGATGATACGATGGGCCCAGAATGTGGGAAGGGAGATTAGTTTGGAGCAGTGGCAGAAAACTTGGCAAAGACGATTGAAATATACGGTCTGCCAAAACCTGCATGAGAATGTTTATAAAATGCATTTAAGATGGTATCTCCCACCCGAAAGACTGGCTAAGATGTATAAATGTAATGATAAATGCTGGAAATGCCTAACAGAGAAAGGTACTTTCTACCACCAGTGGTGGACATGCTCCCATGCGCAAAGATATTGGAAATATATCCATCAGACTATGGAGAAAATTTTGGGGATCAAATACCCAATGTTTCCAGAAATGTATCTTTTGAATATTGTGAGTGATGAAATGGAGAAAAAACATGGAAAGATTCTTTTTTACATGATAGTCTGTGCTAGAATAATATTTGCAAAATACTGGAAATCCCAGGAGATTCCTATGGAAGACGAATGGGAAAAAGCACTATGGGATTTGATGGTCATGGATAAACTAACTCTTTTTTTAAGCAATAAAAATGTAAGCGAATTTGATAAAACTTGGGAACCACTTATTTTTTTCTTTAAAGAAAAGTGGAGAGATAAAATAATTGCAGTAGGTGTTTAAACGAAAAAGAATAGAATTTTGAATATGTAAATATGTATGTAATTAGAGAAATTTAGCCTATTCTCAAGGTAAAAATTTGTATCTTCTGAATTTCAAAGAATTAAGAAGATATTTGATGGCAGATCAAATGGAGTATAATCCGGATCCTGATGGAAAAATTTGGTAATACACAAATAAGACTGATCAAGTGGATATTTTATGGGTTGTTGTTATATGATGTATTGTGATATATTTTGTAATGTGTTGTTTTGTTTCTTTTGTCTTGTTTTGTTGTTGTTACGTTTATGTTCAATGTTTTTTTTAATCTTTTAAAAATAATAATAAAAAAAAAAACTATGGACGTGAAAGAAATGGAGAAGCTTTCTAGCTTGACAAAAGGGAACTTGACTGTACAGTTTGAGCAAAAATGGAGACTGGCTCTGGATTGAGTCAAAAATAGTGAATGGTAAAGAGTTAAAAAGATAAAGTGGAAAAGATATAAGCAACGAGGGGTTACGTCAAAGGAGGTGAAATTGTTAAAAAAGATGGAAATTTATCTATATATTGTATATAAAGCATAGGTATATGATGATCAGGGAGACTAGATTAGGATATTTCACATAAAGTAGGTTTGCATAAAGACAATTCTTGAAATAGTATATAATTTGGGGAAAATGCAAAATCAGAAATGTGGGTGAATAAAATGGGAGGGGTTATTATAAAATGGTTGTATAAACTGTAGAAGATATTGTATTTTCTTTTTTATTGGTTGGAAGTTTTGATATAAAAATAATTTTAAAAAAGAGAGAGTTAGTGGAAAATTGCAGGGTGCAAAGCACTGTGCATCCTTTCCATCCGTGCTCCTCAGCTTCTTTGCTCTGAAACACGCCCCACCAGAAGGAACTCTACATTTTCAAAGAAATCAATTACACATGCCTGTGCCTAAGAGTCCATGAGTTTGTGGCCATCCCCACAACAGTCAAATGCATCACCTAATGTATACACCATGGCTGGTATCTTTAATCTAAAAGACTCCATGACATGTCAACCTGCTCCACTTCTAATTATTTATCTTCCCTTCCAAATTGCTTTTTTGGCACTGAGATAAAGAGATGAAGAAAATATCCAACACAGGAGGAATTCATAAACAAAATAAAGAGGGAGAAAGAGTTTTCAGAGCAGAGGGAAGAAAAGTGCAATCTTTCCTCCATCATTTGCCTGACTGGCAGGATTCACTGTTGTAATGGCAAGCACAAAGTAGGCCGGCAAGACTCACCTGGATATATCCATCAATCCTAAGAGATAGGAATCTAACTGCCTCTCCTAATAAAATGCACAAGCAGTTCTGGCTTTCATTGTTAGGAATAGCATGGCCATTAAATTCATTTCGCACAAAGAAGGAAAAAGTGACAATAGAGCAAGAATCTCTACAGGGAAGACTGGCATACTGGTTGTCAAATCACAATTTTGTGTGGGTGGGTGTGTTTCACATTCTCTTCCAAGAGACAATTGGTCATCATTCTTGAGGAACTGTGGTGCAAAAGCAGACTTGGATGATGAACACCATCAACAAATGCTTTTCTAGACTAAAACAGGGAACTTGTTATTTGCCATTGAAGTTCCTCACCAGAACTTTATTTCACAATCCCTGAGATTGCAATGTGGGGGAGTTAGGGGGAAAGGGGGGGGAAGCATTTAAAAAATTTTTTTTTTGCAAAGCTGAATCGATCTGTGGGGTCTGGGTGGGGGGCAAAGAATGGCCATGGGGAACTCCATTTTTCCCACTTCTGTCCAGGGAAACTCACAGGGATAGACTCAATTCCAAGGCCTAAGGGCTTTTCTGCATTACATGGTTATGGTGCTATTACTCCACTTTCAACATCCTGTGGAATTCTGGGGTTTGTAGCTTACTTAGACTGAAAGCTTTCTGGCTGAGAATTCTAAAGGCCCCTCCCTAAACTGCAAATCCCTGGATTCCATAGGATGTTGAAAGTGGAATAACAGCACTATAATAGTGTAGTGCAGAAATGTCCTAAGTTTACACGTTCCATACATTATGGGTTCCCTTGTTCCAACCAATGAGGGAGGTAGACCCTTGGTCTGAACTAACATGGTTCCTCTTTTGTTTTTAGCTTTGAGAGTTGCTAAAGAGGAAGATGACCAAAGGGGAGGTATATATGCTGGGGGGGCCCAATGCCCTGATTGTATGATTTCTAGACACATTTGTCTGAGTAGATCAATTCTTAGCCTGAGCAAATAAATTTTGAGCAAAGTTTTTCTTCTGCTCTCAAAGAAAGGTCACTTCTGGCTAGGTTTACACATTTGCAACAAGAGATTTGCTTTTTAATTGTTTTTCTTCTTTAAAAAAAAACACGTATGCTTTAGGTGATTGTTTGAGGACTTTTTGTGCACTGTCTACAGGAACTCTAGGCAGGCAGAACAAAAAAAAACTTAAATAAATACAGAGTAGTAATAAATCTCATTTGTTTAGCGTTTCCTTTCTGAAGAAGTTCATTTGTCATGGTCTCTATGGACTTGCTCCTTCTGTTCTCAAGTTTGGCTTGTTTCCTTTGACTGAAGAGCCTTCCCCTCGAAGACACTCTGGGAGTGGAGAAATTTGTATACACCCAGAGATGTCTGGTGCCATTTTGAAGTTGTTGCCAAACATTTGTATTAGACAAAGATGCAAGCCAGGGCTCTACAAGTCCCAAAGGTTTGTTTTACATCCTGTTCATGCTTTGGAACAGGATGAGTCCTGGCACTCTCTATTTCACAAAGTATGTACTAGTATCCAGAGATAAAAAGTGGCAGTGGGGGGAGCTTTCAAAAGTCAAAGCCAAGGAGGACAATCCACCTAAATCTAGTTGTGATGAGGACGTTACCTTCCAACTGGTTTGGAAGGGACAATCCGGACTAATCCTCTCTCCTTGCACATTTTTCACCTGCTTCAAAACATCCAATTTCCCCTTTCATCCCAACATTAAAATGTGGTCAAGATGGCCCAAGTTATTAATGAAGCTTTTCCCTCAAAAATGTTTGGGAGGCCTTCGTGTAGTGTTCTGAGCTTGGACTATGACCCTGGAGACCAGGCTTCAATTCTGTGCTCAGCTGTGAAAACCCACTGCGTGACCTTGGGCGCATGGCACACTCTCAGCCCCAGAAAACTTTGTGCTAGGTTTGCCATTGGGTCACCAGAAGTCGGAAGCAACTTGAAGGCACTCTGCAACAACACCCTGAAGGCTATACTATCTTGCTTTATACTGACAGCAACACTCCGAGTTTTCAAACAGAGGTCATGCTCAGTTCTCACTAGAGATACTGAATGTTGAATCCATTGTCTGCTGTTGTTATGTACATTTCATAGATGAAAACTGGAATTCATGTAGCTTAGCAACATCAGAGTCCAGGTGGCAAAAGTTATTAATGAAGAAGAACTCATTATGAACTCATTTATGAGGGGATGCTGTAGCAGTTTGCTTTTGGCTGGAACTACTGGGAAGGGCAAGATTCTCCCCCTCCATTCCTCGCCCCCTCCCCAGCATCTGAGTTAATTGAGTGCAAACTACTTATGCATTTTGAACTCAGTTTGCAGTAACTGGAGTAAGCTGAGGACAAAGGGAGAAAGTGAGTGGAGGAGAGAGAAGCTGAGGCATTTGAAAAGCATCTGGAAAAGTGGAACCATGGAGTTTTAGTTGGGATTGCCCCTCAAAAATGAGGACCATTGGAGGGTGTGGGGTAATAAGCCATTTTGGAAGTTAGGATAGGGCCCCATAGACGAAACCAGGGTGTATGAAGTCCATCCATGGGAGACAGTAGCCACTTTAATGGAGGGGCCCGAACCTCCATTTCCACATGGCCTAAATTGGTCAGACGCCCTCCAGAAAGCCCTCAAGAGGTGTTATTGATTATTTGGGGCCGTCTGGAGTACGCAGGCAGACCTTTTTTTCAGGCATGGTAGTCCTTTCTCAAAAACTGAAGTAACCTGAGGAGAGAGAAATTGATTCCACTTCCTTGAGAACTGCAGTGCCTGTTTACACGAAGGAATGGAACTGATTTAATCCTTAATCCCTCTCTTCTCAAGGAACTGTGGAGGGGCTGTAGTTCAGGAGAATGGACCTGTACAGACTACATATCCCAAGATTCCATTGGATGGAACTAAAGTGGTCTGGAACTGATCTAACAGTGGAGTGCAGGTTGGATTGTTGTGTGCCTTCAAGTTGTTTCCAACTTATGGCAATCCCAAGGCAAACCTATCACAGGGTTTTCTGGAGTTGTGAGTGTGTAACACACCCAAGATCACCCAGTGGGTTTCCACGGCAGGGATTCAAACCCTGGTTTCCAGGATTGTAGTCCAACACTCAAAGCACTAATCAAAGCACTTCATGACACAAAGCATTTGAAAGCTTTCTGCTTTTTGCTTTTCTTAAAAAAGTTGTCTGTAGAACTTGGAAAGTAAATAAGAGTCATCATTATGATGACTATAATTTTGCTCCAGTATCAGAGGCAACATGCTTCTCAACACAAGTTGCTAGGAATGTAAACAGTAAGGTGTGACTGAGGTCACATTCAGAGCTGGAAAGTAACTAGTTGCCTGCAATAAGCGACTAGTTATGTGCAATACCTAGGAAAGCATTCCTTTCTGCCACAACAACAGTATAACTAAGTTACATTATGACTGTAAAGAACTCTCAGGAATTCAAGTACACCTCTCTTTTGTTGTTGTTAGACTACTGGGGGGGGGGGTTCTTGGAAGAAAAACTGTGACTAATCACTCTTTTTAAAAGTAACTTTTCAAGCTCTGCCCAGATGGCCTCGCGCCACAGTCTAATTGCAGCTGGAGCGGCTCAGAGTGGACCATACCATCTCCCCTTCCTCTTCCAAATCCCATTCTGAGCAATAAAATCAGAACAGCGTTTGGAAAATCAGAGCCCACTGGAAGTTGGACCGCAACTGGGAAGCAGATGTAGAGTTGTGCTCATTACAGCCGGGCCGAGAGATGAAGGAGGTGGGGTGGGGAGGGGGAAGAGGGCCTTTGTGCAAGCCAACTGCTTTGATCTTTGCAACCTAAGTCTGGCCAGCTTTACAAACACAGAACTAAAATCAATTACAGTGCTCCATCCAGCAGTGTTTATAACTCATGACACAAGCTTGGATGACTTTATATAGCGTACAATTCAAAAGGGACACTGTCCAGGATTCAAAGAGAATTCCTTCCTCCCACCGTATCATCAACACATTCCAAAGCACTTCATTACACCAAGCGTTTGAAAGCTTTCTGCTTTTTTTCTTTTTTAAAGTTTTATGTAGAACTTGGAATGTAAATAAGATGAGGCATTCGGGCAAGCAGTCCATGCACAGAACTTTCCCATCCACAAGTCTTCTCTACAAAGTTCAAAAGGGGAGGTAGGATTCTCTGCATGAGGATGGAAAGGGGGAGAGAAATAGAGTACATGCATGGACAGGAACTTCATGGGTGCAAAAAAGCACACAAAGGCCTTGGGTTGGCATATCAGTCTTATTGCCATCACTACAGTTCCACAGAACACAGATCCTCATTTCTCCCATTTTACAGATAGTTACATACTGAATCCAAAAAGACCAAATGACTCAATTTGGGAGACTGTGGGCCAAGGGCAGCTCCAACAGTGTAACTACAAGGTTGCCAAAAATGCCTCCCCACTAAGAATTCTGCCCTCCCAAATGAAATTTTCCTCCCAGTTGCCAAATTTCTAGCATTCCAGGGAGTGAAACAATGAAAACTGCTCACATCATCACATCGCATGCCTGTGCATTCTCTGGGAAACTTTGCCTGCCCTTTTTCTTTGGATGCCAAAATAGTATTTCTAAAAGCTCAACTTAATTTTTTTAAGTTACTTCAATTCTAGAAACATGGGGAGTGAAGGAAATTTGCATTTGAGAGATAGGATTTTTATTGAGGGCTACACCTTCCTTTTGCTCCCCGCCCAAGTGTGGTAGAGTGATTTGAAAGTTGGACTACAACCTTGGAAACCAGGATTCGATTCCCCTCTCAGCCAGTGATGCCCTATAAAGGCCTCAACTCAGAAATTGTTCTCAGTCCAAGAAGTTGCTGGTGCTGAGAACACATACTGGGCTTCTCCCTTACCTTGACTCCTGCTTGGATCTTGCCCTTTATTTGGTCTTGATTTCATCCAGTTAGTTGCTCTGGAGGAGTTGTTAGTTGCTTTGAAACTCAGCCCTTAATATATTCTGGTTCTCACACCATCTAGTTTTCAACTTGTGAGAAGAGCATATTTTGTTGTCATTTATATTCAAAGCTGGGAAAAATTACTTTTTTTAAAATCTCAGCTCCCAGAATCCCTCATCTGACATGATCACTGTCCATGGTGGTAGGAGAATTCTGGGAGATATCATCCAAAAATTAACTTAATTAATTAGCTCCCCCATTGCATGGCTTCTTGAAATCTGAGAGGAAGAAAATCAACTTATTTGCCCTGGTGGTGCAGTGGTTAAATACCGGTACTGCAGCCACAACATTGAGAGTTCGATCCTGCAGGGCTCCAGGTTGACTCAGCCTTCCATCCTTTTGTAAGTCATACCCAGCTTGTTGAGGGCAATTAGCTAAAACACAATGTAAACTGGTTAGGGAGTGCGTTAGCTAAAACACATTGTAAACTGATAAGTGGTTTAGAATTGAACTGCTATTGCTATTTGAAAAGTGATGCTAGAGGAGGATTCTGTAGATACCATTTTTTAGACTCCTAAAAAAATGAATGGGCCTTAGGGAGAATCACCCTTGAACTCTCATTAGAAGCCAAGATGGCTAACCTGAAGCTCTTGTACTTTGGACATATCATGAGACAATGCAAGTCAATGGAAAAGACAACAATGCCTGGCAAAGTGGAGGGCAAGAAGAAAAGAGAAAGATCACATCACAGGTGGATTGAGCCAGTCAAGGAAGCCACAGCCCTGAGTCCGTCACATATGAGCAAGGCCATTGGTGACCAGGGTTTTTGGAGATCTCTCATTCATAGGGTCACCATAAATTGAAGTTAACTTGGTGGCAAACAAGAACAATGACAGTAACAACAACAAGCTGTGGACAATTTTTGATGTCCCGTCTGCAAAGCTAGAGATCTGAGGGTTGAAGGAAATTTTTCGTATAGCGGTAGAATTCTTATTCACAGACAACACTCTTATTTTGCCTCCCCTGTAGCTATACCCCTGGCCTTCATCATTATGATGACTATAATTTTGCTCCAGTCTCAGAGGCAACGTGCTTCTCAAAACAAGTTGCTA
Source organism: Ctenosaura bakeri (assembly GCA_948474755.1). NCBI lineage: Eukaryota > Metazoa > Chordata > Lepidosauria > Squamata > Iguanidae > Ctenosaura > Ctenosaura bakeri. The sequence goes on from CAOLHI010003022.1 coordinate 91,740, forward strand.
AGAACATAAACAGGAAGGTGTGACTGAGGTCACATTTAGAGCTGGGAAGTAACTAGTTACATGCAATGAGCAACTAGTTATGTGCAATACTTAGGAAATCATTCCTTTCTGCCACAACAATAGTATAACTAAGTTACATGATGACTGTAAAGAAATTAGTTATAAATTGCACCATCAGGAACCAGAGTCTAGAAAAATAATAATTTTTAAGAATTGGACTACAAATCCCAGAACCCCTTGGCTAGCATTGCTACTGGTCATGATGTGGTAGAGCCTCCTTCTTTGGAGGTTTTTAAGCAGAGGCTGGAAGGCCATCTGTTGGGAGTGCTTTAATGGGTGTTCCTGCATAGCAGGGGGTTGGACTCAATGGGGTCTCTTCCAGCTCTATGATTCTATGTTTGGAGGGAGGTCTGGGAGTTGTAGTCCAAAGCAAAAACTTTTTTCAAGCCCTGCCAGGGAGACGTGCCAACTCACATCAGAGTTTGTGCTGCCTGGATTGTAGAAGCGCAACAGGACACCAGTGTAGGAAGTAGGGCACTAGGCATTCTTGCTGAAATGAATGTGTCATCAGGTTAAAGATCGGGAAATGCAGAATCATGCCGGCTAATTAAATTCCCAAATGGCAGCTCACACAGACTGAAAATAGCAGGGCCCTTCTGTTGATTTGATTTGCTCAGTTCCGCAGACATAACTTTGATCTAAAATAAAATAAAATAACGAACAGGCTGGTTCATCTAAGCGGCTGCCAGAGGCATGCAGCGTACCTTAGGAGGCTGCAAACTGGCACCTGCCACCTGTCACTGCCACCTGAGTAAGGGTGGGCAAATCTGTCAATTGTGCTCTCTCCGATATTTGAATTTTGGAAACGTCTGATTTTAAAGAAGTGCAATGAAATGTTCACCCGCCTCTGCTCTCAATGGCTCTGGAGATGGAGTGATATAGAACGAGGATGGCATAGTGGTCTAAGTGTTGCATTGGACTTTTGGGAATCCGGGGTTCAAATCCCTGCTTAGACATGGAAACATACTGAACAACACTGGGCAGGTCACATTCTCTCATCCCAAGAAGACGACAATGGCAAATATCCTTTGATTAAATCTTTTTCCTCCCACAGGAGCCACTGTGGCTTAGTGGTCTGAACGTTGGAGTAGGATTCTGGGAAACTAGTGTTCAAATCCTCATTCAACCATGGAAACTGACTGAATGAGCCTGGGCAAGTCACACTCTCTCAGCCTCAGAGGGGGGCAATGGCAAACCTCCTCTGAATAAAAACACTGTGGCACAGGTGCCATAAATCAAAATTGATTTGAAGGTGCATAACAACCATAACAAATAGAATGAAACTATCAGAGCTTGGGCGAGTTAGTATTTTTAATTACATCTCCCAGAAACTCCAGGACCAAGCTGACTGGGGGATTCTGGAACCTGTAGTCCAAAAGTAACTTTTCCAAACTCTAGAAACCAGAACCAACCCAAGACATTTTGTTGTCTGAGCCAAGGGAAAAAATGAGGCACCTGCCCTTCCTTCCACATTGAGAAATCAACTTCAGCTCTAAAGAAAGGGCAGCAAACTTCTTACGTAAGATCTCAAGCTTCTAAATCAAGATGCTTAAGCTTGTTTTAGGTCAGGCTTCCATGCAGCTGGTGAGCAACCATGCCAAACACAATTCAGCAATCATGCACAGTAACTGCCAGAGGCCAGAATCCTATTTAATGCTGATGGAGACTAAACTCTGCTGGCATAAATATGCAAGAGATTTGGAAAGGACAGGTATAAGAGGTGGAGGGGCATGAATGAGGTCCTCATCCACGGCCAGTCAGTGGCTGTTTGGGTCAGTGCATGGAAGAACCTTACCCAGTGCCATCCAGCTGCCATTACTTGGCCTATGCAAAAGCATTGCACAGGGAGGTACTGGATACCTCCAAAGATACTTACATTAGCATAACCTCCATTATTCCAGTGTAAATCCTGAAGAAATTTCAGACTGGTAGCTCAACATTCATCTGTGTCATTTGCCTTCCTCAATACAGCTAACATGCTATTTGGTATCAGTAATTAATAAACGGAGAGCCCATGTAGTACAGTGGTTTCAGTGTTTTGACTACAACTCTGAGAGATCAGGGTTAAAGTCCCCACTCATCCATGGGACTAACTAATTGGACTTATGGCCAAATCACACTTCTTCAGACTTAGAAGACTAAGGCAAGCCACTTCCTCCTCCTGTCCAATCTGCCCTGCTGAGTAAATTAGGTGCATTTTTTTTCTTTTGCACTTTAAACTCAGGCCATTTCCGCCCTAGACTGTGATAGTGCGATTATTCCACTTTCAACATCCTGTGGAATTCTGGGGTTTGTAGTTTCCTGAGACCACAGAGCTCTCTGGCTGAGAATCCTAAGGGCCACTCCCTAAACTGCAAACCCCAGGATTCCATAGGAGGTTGAAAGTGGAATAATAGCACTATAACAGTATAGTGCGGAATGGTCTCAGACTTCTCTAGAGCTCTAGTCCTCTGCCTCCATCAGCCTGCATTTGAGGACAAACATCTCAAAGAAGATGCAGGGCCTTCGTGATGCCAGCTCCATTGCCTTTCTTGTGTGATTTTCACATCCTTGCCTGACATAGAAATCAGTGAGCTTCAAAAGTGGCCTAATGTAGTTCACAGTTTTTGGTTGGCTTTAATAAAAGTCTAACCGTGATATATGTTTTAGATTTTGTCGCCTTTTGTAGAACTGAGTTGGCCGTTAGTATATATGAAAGGCTTGTCTGTCACGTGGGCATTTTTTAAGCCCATATTTGGGATTATTATAGCATCGTGTGGCCATGAATTCCGTAAGCTTGCACTTATTCCCATTCAGTATCCACTTTGAGCAGGGAAATGCCGGTAGTTGTACTCCCATGGCTTATTTCAGGGATGAAATTGGCAATCTATTGAAGCTGATAACATCATGTCACTTTCCTTTTGCAGTTTTGTAACATTCCCCTGATACGATAGACTTTGATAGTATTAACAGTCGGGCTATGTATCTTAATTTATGCTACATTATCATTGCTTCACCGATATTGGGAGACAAATGTTCAACTTACAGAGCTACCTCCCCCCACTCCACTTACCAGAGGCCATCCCTACAAAGAGCGGGGGGGGCAGCCTTCGACATATTTTTCCATCAATGCCCTTAAAAAAAATTAAAAATCAATTTTTGTCAAGTTTTTACACTGCACATAAAAGACTGTGGCATCAATTAGCCTTAATTCTTTCCTCTCCCCCCTTCTTTTTTGGAAAACCTCTTTGTAGGAAAATCTCATATTTCAGCAATTTGCATTATCCACACAATCTGCTTTGAAGTTCTAAGTTATGGTAAGAAAAGGATCCACTTATCAGCACATAAAAAATGTTCAAAGCTTATAAACTCCCTGAAACAGATGTACATTATCATTGGATTTGCCTCTCTCTCTCTGCTGTTGCATGGCTAATAGAGTTTCATATGCCCCCTCACATCCTCTCTTTTAGCATCTTTTCTCTACAGAAGCAAGCGCCCCACTGAGCCAATCCACACTTCAAAGATTTCTGTCTATCTATTAGAAACAAAGCACAAAGTGAGAACATATGGCCCCTTTTAAATTTCCCACATTTAAGTCAATATCGTTTCTTTTCTCCTTTGGCAAAGGAACATAATAAGGTTTATCTCCCTCCCCCCCCCCACCTCCACAATTCTCCTTGTCCTCTCCCCCTCCCACCTTTCCAAAATCTGCTAGGTCCCTTAAATTGCTTCTACCATCGCTGCAGCTGCATGCCTCCATTAAAATTAGGAACATATGGTTCAGGTTGGGACAGTGAGGGGGCAGGGAGGAAGAAAGGGTTGAATCATAGAATCATAGAGTTGGAAGAGACCCCAGGGGCCATCCAGTCCAACCCCCTGCTATGCAGGAACACCCATCAAAGCATTGCCAACAGATGGCCATCCAGCCTCTGCTTAAAAACCTCCAAAGAAGGAGATTCCACCACACTCTAAGGCAGCACATTCCACTGCCAAACAGCTCTGACCATCAGGAAGTTCTTCATGAAGTTCAGGTGGAATCTCCTTTCCTGCAGCTTGAATCCATTGCTCCTTGTCCTAGTTTCTGGAGCAGCAGAAAACAAGCCTGCTCCCTCCTCAACACGACATCCCTTCAAATATTTAAACATGGCTATCATGTCTCCTCTTAGCCTTCTCTTCTTCAGATTAAACATACCCAGCTCCCCAAGCCACTCCTCATAGGGCATGGCTTCCAGAGGTAGAAATACAGTTGGTCCTCCATATTCACTAGGGTTGGGGCACAGGGCCTCACAAAAATGGATAAACCACAAATATCAAAATGTGCATCCATGTCTGTGAGGAAGGGGCTGAGGCACGCACCCAGGGTCCAAAGCGGGTCAGGGAAGGAACAGAGAAAGGGGGTAGGTTGGCATGGAGCCCTGTCCTTTCTCTCTTCTGCCCATCTCTTTCCTTGGACATGTGGGGGGCATCGGGAGAGGGTTTGTGGTGCTGAAAAATTGGAATTTGAGCTCTCCTTAGATGGCTAGCTTGTGGCTGGTGGTGGTGGTGGATGACTAGTGGTGAAAGGTTCTTCCCAAAAAGCACTTGAGGTGGAAGGACAGGGACTGGAGAAAGTCACAAATAATCAAATCTGTGAAAGTGAAACTGCAAATGTGGTGGGCCAATTGCAACTCTAATCGGTAGAGAGATGAGGAGAGAGGGATGGGATGGGATGGCGAAGGTAAAGAAGAGTCCAAAATATAACTTTGGCCTTTAATTAACAGTAGCTTTGAAAAACATGGAGGGAATCACAGATGAAAACTAGAATGGCCATTGACAAAAAAAAGCAGAGCATGCCACACTTCCCAAAACCAGCCAGAGATTTGCATAAAGTTTACATATGCTAATTTCCACATATTGGAAATAAGAAGCATAATTTACCAAAGAACATCAATCATTTCCTTACAGTCTGAAAGGCAGTGACCTATGTGCCTGGTCATCTTGAACCTTGAAGCTGGTAGACTCTGGACATGGCATAAGAATTTCAAATGTTATTTCACGTTATGAAAACATCAACAATCCTGCAAGTGAACAACTATTGCATCAGATGGAAAGATTTTACCTTTGCCTGCTCCTTGCTCTGCTACATTTCTGCTTGCAGGGAGTTCTCACATTGACGTTGTGGCTGCATGCTTTCAAGTTATTTCCAACTTATGGCAACCTTAAGGTGAACCTATCATGGGGTTTTCTGGGGCCGAGCATGTGTGATGTGCCAAAAGGTCACACGCTGAGTTTCCATGGTTGAGCGGGGAATCAAATCCTGGTCTCCAGAGTTGTAGTGCAGCACTCTAACCACTGTACCACACTGCCTCCTAGTTCTCAGATACACAGATGTAAATTCTGCTGTTAATCCTGCTGAGCAGGCCTATTGAATCAATTCAGTGGTTGACTGAATGGGTTTATTTTGGCTGGAATGAAGTGACAGTATGGAAGCCACAAACAATAAAAAAATGTAATTACCAGCAGGTGAGGACTGTCATAGTTCAGTTCAGTCTACCATATCAGCATCCTACTGCAGGTGTATAGTAGCAGGGTACCTACAGTACACTGTTATATCACTTCGATACCACTTTAATTGCCGTTTCACAAAATGCACAGGGATTTGTAGTTTGGTGAGTCACATAGAATTTCACTTGGCTCCCTATTTACTCTCATTCTGTCAGTGTGGAAACACCTATTCTTTTAGAAAGACTTTTGGCTTTTAAGTTTCATTCCCTCTAATATTTCACAGATCAACTTGGGACACCTTTGTCCAAGCAACATCAGGAGTGTGGTCACAATGATAAAAGTTATTAATCCGGAAGGACATACAAGCAGGAGAGGCTGCAGATTTTTTGCTTTTGCAAAAACCATCCTACCTCTTCCTCTTCCACCTGCTGAGCATAAACTACTTTCGCACTCTGAACTCAGTTTGCAGCAAGCGGTAAACTGAAAGCAAAGTGGGGAAAGTGGGTGGAAGAAAGAGAAACTGGGGCATTTTAAAAGCAGCTGAAAAAGTGGGATGCCGAATCAGGACAGTATGAAATTTAAACTTAATATAGCAGAAGAATCTTTTAATGGCTTCTCTTTTATTTCTACTATATCGTTATTGTCATTGGTACCCTGCCTTTCTCCAATTACTGGGACTCAAGGAAGCTTTCAATTTAAGAGAGAGCAATATTTTTTTATTTATTTTATTTGTATCCCGCCTCTCCATATGGATCGAGGCGGCAAACAACTTACAAATAGCATGTATTTCGAAACATTTCTATACATGCCCCCAACAAGCTGGGAACAGCTAAAACCATTCAAAAACTGAATATTAAAATGGAATTAAACTGTTCACTGTATTAAACAAATTTAAACCTACACTAAAAAAGATAAAAATGCAATTTAAAAGATAAAAAGCAATTTAAAACAGTTCACTTTAGAACAATACAGCATCTTCAGCTTGTTCTTTGAAAACTTTCCATTTTAAAAGCTTGTTGGAATAAAAAGGGTTTTGGCTGCCAATGGAAGGACAACATAGATGGGTCCATTCTCACTTTCCTCCGAAGAGAATTCTAGGGTCTAGGGGCAGCCACCAAAAAGGCCCTATCTCGTGTCTGCACCAGCCATGATGGAATTGAGAGAAGGTCTTTTCCGGAGGATCTTTTTTTAAAAAATTGAGTATTTTAAACAGAAATGCCTATTTAATGTTTCTTTAACAGATTTTTTTTAAAAAAAGTGTACTTTGCCTTTAAAAAAAAAACTGATGTGGGCTGCCTTGGTGGGAAAAAGGCAGAAGCAAATGAAATAAATAAATCGTAAAATAAAAGACATGGGAAGGATTGCCTTAGAGCTGTCAAACAAAGAATTCTAAGGGCTGCACCAAATCACAAATCCCAGGATTCCACAGAGTGGAATTGTGACACATTGGTATCAGACTGGTGTGGTGTAGACAACCCTGATCCCATCTTTGTGGGTGATGGAAGCCAAATAGAAGCCAAGAACCCTTACAGATGACTGAACTGTTCTAGGAAGAACTCAAAACGGAGGAGATTTGTACAGACTTGTGGTGCAGAGGTTCAAAAGATGTGTGGAAAAATAAGTAATGAAAGTGGAAAGTGGAAAGAAATGAAAGTCTCTTTCTTTCTCTCTGTGATGTTTTATGATTAACTTTCTGCTTTGTCATTATCTTTGCAACACTTATAGCCACAGCCTGGATGATATCTGAAGGAGAAAAATTTGGCAAAAGACATTTAGAAAGTGGAAGCAAGAAAAACAAAATCACCGATGTAGCATGCAACTTAAAAGTTGGCAAGAATTACCTTGCTAACAGTCGCTGCCATTTTGTAACATGGTACCTCACCACCGCTGTATCAACACTGCATATTTTGGGCAGGGGGCTGGAAACCTAATTAACATTCCCTCTAATTTGGAAACTATTGCTTCAGGGTCTAAGGCAAAGAAACAAGGAGAAACACAGCCAAATGCTCCTCATACCCTCAGGGCTGTACCGCAGTAACTGAATTAGTAATGGAGAAGGTGTTTTTGTGAAGACAAACAAAACAAAACAAAATCCTTGCTTTCTAGGAAACAGAGATCCAGACTGCTAGACCCAGAGGACTGGAGCACACAGGGAAAGCGAGGAGGAACTACTCCCTTGGCAGCAAGACTCTTAATACCCACTGGTTCACATTCTGTAGCCGTCAGATTGAGACAGGATTGCTCAAAAGGTTTGTTGCCACAGAAGCTTAAAAATCTATTTGTAGATGATGGATTCTGTCAAATCAAAGGGCCTTTCCACACCACATTATAGTGCTATTATTCCACTTTCAACATCCTGTGCAATTCTGGGGTTTGTTGTTTACTGAGGCCAAAGAGCTCTCTGGCTGAGAATTCTAAAAGCCCCTCCATAAACTGCAAACCCCAGGATTCCATATGATGTTGAAAGTGGAATAATAGCACTATAACAGTCTAGTGCAAAATGGCCTTTGTGTTCCTTGTCTCTATTGTGTTTGTGTGTCTTCAAGTCACCCGTTGAGTTATGGTGACTCCCATGAATTCTGCAGGGCTTTCCTAGGCAAGGAATACTCAGAGGTGGTTTTGCCAGGTCCTTCCTCTGATATATAGCTTAAAGTGCCTGGTATTTGTTAGCAGTCTCCCACCCAAGTACTAACCAGGGCTGACCCTGCTCAGTTTCCAAGATCAGATGGGATCTGGTATCACGACATCCCAACAAAACTCTGAAACAAAAGCGATATCAGGATTCAAGAGACTTTTGCCACAACGGCTATTGAATTCCTCACAGATCTCATGTGACTCAAACCACGTTTTTAAAAGGATGGAATTGAAATCTATTAAGATGAAACAAGAATCAGAAGCACAACAACACTGCAGTTCACAAAAGAAAAGGGAAGAGGAATGTCTGAACTAGTAAAATTTTTAATTAACAGGGGTTTCTCTTGGCACAGTTTTGCTATTAAATAAATAAAGCATTTAGTCAAAACCATCTATATTAACTATACAAAATACTGAAAAGCAAACTTTTTTTTTTTACAAAATGGTATGAAGATGCAAGAGCTCTGTGAATAAAAAATAACCCAGAACATAAACTGTGCTACATGACATGATCGATTATTCACACTTAATGCACATAATACAAATGCAAGACAGTATTTAAATACTGCATGTTCCTACATAATTGGTATAAGAATCTTTCTTTCTTTTTCTTTTTTTAAAAAATGCACATTGATACCATGTTACTAAAGTTCATTTGCATTTCACAAAATCTAAGCAAGAGAAAGTTTGGACTCTGAAAAGTGAACAAAACAAAATGTTCCACCAAATGCCCTACCTCGTGCACACCCACCCACCCCTTTGCTTAATTTCCTTCAGTCTTCTCCTTGGTGCTTTGACCTGTCTGCAGAGCTAACTTTTCAATGACAAAACTCACACTGATTGTAATAAAGATGAACCTTCCACTCTTTCCCACATTCCTGGAAGTTATTTTTGATGTTTTCCACCAAAATCTCTTTCAGTTTCAGTGCAAATGGAATATTTTAGCCAATATCAACCATAAAAGGACCAAGAGAGGGGAGTTTGGAAATTCGGTTCTGAGAACTGCCAAGGTAAGAGAGGGCTAGTTCTCATTGGGAAGATTAAATCTGTGCCAGGGTGATATCATTTCAGACGCCAGGTGGAAGCTCAAATGATTCAATGTCCCTTTATGCCAGTAGTTCTCAACTTTTGGTCCTCAACATGCTTTGGATTTCATTGCCCAGAAGCCATGGTCAAAGATAGTGGGAATCCAAAACATCTGAAAGGACAAAATCTGAGAATCATCACTCCAAGGGGAAAAAAAACTCCTTCCACGCACATAAAAATTAGCCTAGAAGAGAGACAGAAGGTCAGCACAAGTAAGAGTGAAAACATTTCCCCCATGGTCAGACATTACAGTGTTTGATGTTTTTGGTTTAGGAAAAAAAAAAAGGGACATCATAAAAGTTTACAAAAGTATGTATCACATAGAGAATGTGGACAGACACACATTTTTCTTCCTCTCATAACACTAAAAGTTGCAAACATCCCGGGCCAGACCTAACATCACACACCTCGGAAACAGGTTTACCACCTTGCTGAGAACCAGACTACATAATGTGTTATCAGCTCCTTCTGATCAGGTGCAAACTTCTCCATTCACATCACCCTCCGTGTCATCTTGCACCTTCACAAAACCAGCTCTAATGGATCTTCTGGACAAACTGTTCTTGGTTTTTTTTTGCTTTAAGATGACATATAGAACTACCTTTTAATCCTACCATACCCACACTTCACCCCCCTACAATTATTCTCTTTAAAAGGTGCATATTCTGGAAAACATCTTACAGAGTGTTAGATCAACAGCACCCAAAGACACGCGGCCGACAGAAGACATCCAGTAGCCAACATTTCCAACATCCAATTGAAATGCACAGTTTAATTCAGAGGTGTGATGAAGGGTATTGGAGCCAAGGTTGATCAAAGACTCCTAAACCCATTATTTTTATGCAATACCTTCGTAATAACATCTCCTTGTCTCTAGTCAGAAGGAGATCATACTCTCCAAGAGTCTTGCTTTGGCAAAGGCAGTCCCAATTAACCTCCTGTCATTCCACTGTTTCAGCTGCCTTCACAATGTCTCCATTTATCTCTTCACCCTCTTTCTCCAGTTGTCCTCAGCTTGCTTCACCTGTTACAAATGGAGTTCAAATTGCACAAGCAGCTTGCACCCAGTTAACTAAGCAGTGGGGAGAGGGGAGCAAGGTGCAGAATCTTGTCCTTCCCTGTAGAAACAGGTAAAAGCAAGCTGCTGTAGCCTCTCCTAGCTTTTATATTCCTTCTCATTAATAACTTTTGACCTCCTGACCACACTTCAGTGTTAGTGTCTCAGTTTTCATCTGTGACATTTTGGAGGGTAAGAGATATCAACTTGGTTCAATGGACCTGGATGAATGTGGAAAATGTTTGACAAAAGGGGAAGAAAAAAAAAGGAAATAAATCACTTTCTCAGGAACTAAACAGCATGGCATCTATTCTCCAATGGAATGTGTTACACTCATGGGGTTGCATGCAGTATAACAAAAATCACTTTAATACATCAGACTTTGTTTAACACTATCATATAAATAAGCTTATTCCTTCTACAAGGCATATAAAATGCCCTTTTTTTTTGCAGTCCGTAATTATATATACACTGGAGAAAAATAACGGATTGATAAACACAAGCAGCAAAATAGGTTTTAGACTCAAACAACTCAGTGGTAAGTAAAGACGCTGCTAGACAACTTTTGCCTTCCCGATTTCCTATGCAGAAAACAGCGCATATATATCTCTATATATTTTAACTTTAGAAATGTAAAGGGTAAACACACTTTTAAAACATCTTGTCAGCTGAACGTTGACAGAAAGAAAATATGCTAAAATAAAACTAATTTGGTTTCTTTTTTAAAGGGGCAAAAAGAGCAATGCAGCTTATTTTGAGAGAAGAGCTAATTAACAGTGAGCGTTGATTCTGGTCTCACTCCACAAGACAATCTGAGGCTGTCATTTACTTGCTTCATACAAGCAACACCTCTGTGGACATCACATTTCCTCTAGAAAGACAACGTTGCATCTTGATGTGATAGGAACGTTATGCACCTTTTGCATAAAGGATCCAAAATATGTAACAGAAGAACAATGGACAATACTGTAAACAAAAAAACAAAACTGAAAACTTAAACTAAAATCAAACGTGTTTAAATAATAATCCTCTCACATGTGGTCGGAACTTCCTTTTAAAGTTCTAAATGAATGCAATCCTGTTTGTTGGCCCCGTTGCTGCTTTAAAGTGGTTAGGCTTACAGCTTGGAAACTATAAGGGCTCCAACTACTCTTCCCAGTATGCCAAGGACCTCACTACTAATAGCTTCTCCAAAAGGCACATTGGCTCCACCTCCTGGCTCACACTCATTACAACAGTAGTTCATACCTATTGAGTGTTGTTGGATTCCCAGTATCCTTAAACACCAGCTATGACAGCGTGGGCTCATGCATGGGAAGTCCAGTATCATCTGGGAACAAAAGCACCAGAGTCAAAGACGCAGGTGAAGCTCTCTTGAACAGCACCTCCTCCTCCTCTCCAGGAGCTCATCTCTGGAGGTTATATTTTTGGCCTTGGGTTCTCTAGCTGCTAATTCCAACAGGAAACTCTAGATTCCCAGCTTTTTGTCCATGCTAATTGCAGGTCTGTATCTGACACCCAGCTGTGACTGGCCTTCCCCATTGTAGGAACATAAGAAGTTGCTTTGTACAAGTCAAACTGATTTGTCTTTCTCAACACTATCTACTCTGACTGGCCAGAATAGCTGCCTGGTGTTTCAGGTGAGGTTCTCTCCTAGCCCACACTGGAGATCATAAGTATTCTTTGGTGGTTTCCCATCCAACAATTAACCAGGCTTCTCCTTGCTCAGATTCCCAAATCCAACAAGACTGAGTAGATGTCTTTGGAGTGATTCGGGGGCGATTCAACTCATTCCACTTTACCGAACGGAGGCCCTCTAATGTTAATGTGCTTGAGGTGTGATCAGGAGGGATAGAAATCATCAGTAAAGCTCAGGGTTTTGTTTGTTTATTTGTTTGTTTGAGAAAAAAACAAAAGCAATAGCTGCTGCAAAACAAGATTTAAGACAGAGTGACGGGGCAGAGGGAGAGAAGGGACACACCCTTGTGTTTTATAGCATTCCTATAAGAGACACTGTTTTAAGATTAAAATATCAATAAAAATAATAAAAAAACAAAATCCACATTTTTCTATAAAACACAAGAAAATGTACCTGAGTGTGTCTATATTCAGAAGGATGTATATATGTGTGTGTTCACAGGTCAACATTTAAAAATTGGGAAAGCATATTCTTTCCACAGATATCTCTCAAAATGGAGAAAGAGGAGGAAAAGAGGGAGAATAATCATGATGTATTTTTTTCTACAATCTGAGAAATTAAGAGTTTGGCCCAGTTTACTAATAGTTATGGGGAAACGTTACACTACAGTCTTGTCCCTCTTTCTTCTCAAGATGTTACAATAAGCAAGGCATCTGCCAGCTGGGCCTTGATCCTGAAACAAGTTCTCTGAGAGACAACCGGACAAGAGGAACCAAGCTTATAACTGTTACTTTTTTTTGTCCACAACTCCCAGAATCCCTCAGCCAGCACAGCCACTGGCCTAACTGATTAGAGGACTTTAGAACTTGTTGTACTCCAAAAAGTAACTTTTAGAAGCTCTGAGTAGGAATCTGAGAAGAATGGGTGGAGCCACCTGATAAGGTCACCAGCGGGCAACATATGGGAGAAGAAGAAAAATCCAGATCATTCAAAGTTATAGAATCTACCCTGGAAACAAAAGAAAGAATGATGAAGTTGAAAAACCCATGTCTAGCTAATGTTAGGAATGGCAACTATGAACAGTGATAAATGGATGTGGTTTGATGGCAGCCTTGTTCTTTCTGCTGTCAGAAACCTACCGGTCTTTCACAGAGCTGTTACAGAGAGTTTTGCTGTCAAAGATTTCCAACCCACAATGGCCAGCAAGAAAGCAAAGGTACATATTTAAATAGTACCCAATATATAGAGCCAGACCCTAAAGAAGTCTGTTTAAAACAAAAAGAAAGTTGGAATGGAAAGCAAAATCAAGAAATGAAAAAAAAATGTAGCTCTGTTGACAAATGCAATTCATTATTTCCTCATTAAGATATCACTGGCAAGGAGGTGGGAACATAAACAAGCTACGTGAATGCAAAGTAAAAACTTCCCTCCCAGCTCCCCACTTCGCCCCGATCCAACCCACCCTCTCCCCTGACCCTTGGTAGCACAATACAATCAATAAGAAGTTTTGAATTAAACTAGAGGTAGCAGCTGTTTTGTATTCCCGGAGTCCAGAACCTTTGAACATTGCTCCCCTGATGACTGGCTTGTGTGTGGTGAGCCAACGGATGAGACCAGCTAGATGTCTAGCCGTACTGTTTGAAGCAGCTCTTCCAGTACCACAGCGGAAAGGATACTCATCAGAAAGGTGTAAATGCCCTGCATTCAGACACAGCTCACAATGGTTGCCTTCATGCAAACCCCTCCATGTGTTCGATGGCAGCGTCAAAAGCCCACCCCACCCCACCCCACCCCTGGAACTGCCTCCCAATCCCCCTCCTGATGGCTGGCCACCAGTTCTTCATGAGAAGTTCTTTGTGTCTACAGACAGACCTGGGGTGGAAATCATGTAGTCCTCCAGTGGCCCGTTCACACTACAGAATTACAGCATTACTATTCCGCTTCAACGACCATCATTCCACCCTATGGAATCTTGGGATTGGCCATTTAGGGAGGGGGATTTAGTCTTCTCAACCAGGGATTTAGTCTTCTCAACCAGTACCTCACCAAACTACAAACCCCAAGATTCCACAGGACAGGGTCATGGCAGCTAAGCTGGAATAATAGCACCACAATTCTGAAGTGTGAATGGGCCCTGGGTGTTGTTGGACTGCAAGTCCCCTCAGTCCCACCCAGGAGAGTGAAGAATGCTGGGAGTCATGGACCAACAATGTCTGAAAGGCTGCATGATTCTCATCCCCAAAACAGATGCTCAGACCACATCTGCACTTGAGGCAGCACCTCAAAGATAGGAGCACACTGCGCATGCACAGGAAGGAAACTTACTCATAAACATCCAAAGGATGTTCATCAGGGGATGGGAGAACATATTGAACAGTTCCAGGGGTGGATGGAGAGAGCCTGAGTAGACCTGCAAGCCCTTCCAAGTATCCGTTGAACATGCAGAGGGTTTCATAGGATGACCCAAGCAAGAGCTATCGCTGTTCACTCTTGCGTGTGCAAGTGTTTTGTTTCTTCTTTTAACAAGCCAAACTTTTTAAAAAAATCCACAAGTTATTAAAGTAAGTTATACAGTTCCACATAATATAAATAGTGTTAGATTATTATCATTATCATCATCATAATTAATTTTAGTGTTTCCATATAACTCCTAAAATAGGTGCTAGCGAATATTAACAGAGTAGCATCAATGTTAATTAAAACAATGCTGTTCTTCCCAAGCGACAGCAAAGGGCCTCCTTCATATGGGACGATTCTCTAACGGATGGCAGCAGATCAACTTCATGTCTGGTAGAAGTGGTGATAATGGTGGTGATGTTCGTGGTGGTGGTGATGCTCGTGTCTCTGAATCATCTGTCCCACTTGGCCTTCATACAAGATGACCGCGGGCAGGTCTCTTACATGTTCTTTTTCCAGAACTGTTCCAGGAGGCGGGAAGGTTTTGCAGACTTGGTGAGTCTCTTTTGCTCTCTGCTTGTGTTTCTTGTAAGTCTGCTGAGCCGGCATGGGTAGGTAAGGAAGGTTTTGACTGACCCGTGCGGTAGGAGAAGCCATTGGTACAGATGCCCCTTGGATGGGTTTACTCCTTACAGCCCTTCCTGTATTGACCGAAGCTGCGGCTTTGCTCTGAGCCTTGGGAGACCTTACAAAGTGCCTGTTTGCGTCTTGACTCCGCAGCCGCTGTTGGATCTCGGCAAGCTTTGCATAGGAAGCTTCCATTAAACTGATGTGGCCGGGATCTGCTGCTGGTGATCTCCGTTGGTGGGCATGGAAGATTTCTGGCTCATGGGAACGGGATCTTGTTTGATTCGACGCTCGGATGGGAGGGTTCTGTTTCTGAACCATGGGTGGAGATCCTAAGAAAGAAGAACTGGTCACTGAAAGATTCTGCGTTGTACAGTGTAATCCTCTACTGTAGGTGCCCTAGGTAGGGATGCCCATGAAAGTGAAATCTCATACAAAATCTAGGGACCAGACGATTGCCTGGCATATGCTTTAGGGAACATATATTGCTGGTTTTGAAGTGACTACATAGGCTTCCAAATTGTGTCTGAGTTCAATTCAAGCTATTGACTTTTACTTATGAACACCTAAACAGCTTGGAGCCAGGATAGCTAAGAGACCTATCCGCTTCTATATACACCTGTCTGGAATCTGAGATCCTCAGCTGAGTCTTGGCCATTTCTACCTTACACTGTTATAGTACTATTATTCCACTTTCAACTTCCTGTGGAATCCTGGGGTTTGTAGTTTACTGAAGCCAAAGAGCTCTCTGGCTGAGAATTCTAAATTGCAAACCCCATGATTTTCAGTATCCATAGATACTGAAAATGGAATAACAGCACTTTAACAGTGCAGTGCAGAAATGGCCTTAGTTTCAGGCTAACATTCTCTTTGGGTTCTAATTACAGCAGTATCAACTCAGAACATGCCTTTAAAAGAGGTCTAGATATCATTTGAACAAACAACAGAAAAAGCCATCTAAATGATGTTTAAAAAGCCAGTGCCTAATATACCTGGCCCAAATTTGGATGTATAGTTTTCTATCCCTGCAAGATCCAAGTAGTGGTTTCTCCTTTCAATGTTTTCATCCACACAATGACGATAGCATCCATTATGATCAATCTTGGTCTCACCGTGGTGGTACCTAGGAGCAGAATAAGATAAAAAGGCAAGGCATATATTATCACCATTATGTCCAAACCAGTGAGTGTACTGAACCAACACCCACTTTCTATGTATGAAAATGCACATCAAGAACACGACAGCCGTAAACCCCACCACTGTTGGAATTCTTTGGCAGTATCATGTTCAGAGGTATTATATTGCATATATTTACTGGAACATTATTAAAACCATCCCTTGTCTTTACAGATATGAGGTCTATGTACAACTGTAATAAAAACATTCATAATAGAAGAACATAACCTCCAACTATCCCAGCTTGGCTTAATTGATTAATTCTCCATCATTCTGCTTTTCCAGCTGCTTTTAACATTTCCAGTTTCTCTCTCCTCCTCCTTCTACCCCATTTGTCTTCAGCTTAATTCAGTTGCAGAAAAATAAGTTGAAACTTGCAAAAGTGATTTGCAGTAAATTAATGCAACATGGAGGAGAGGAAAGGAGGAATGGAATCTCGCCTTTCCCAGGAAGCTCAAGCAAAAGCAAACTGCAGCAAGGCTTCTCCAAATTTGTCTGTTCTTTCTCATTAATAATTTTTGCCACCTTATCCACACTCAGATGTCACTACATTTCATCCAAGAAAACTTGGAGGGTATGAAACAAAAATGCTAACAATGCAACATAGCATGAAGAATTGTGCAATATGAATTTCCAAGTACACAATAAAGTTTTGAACGGGCACTGGAACAATTGTATTGCTGGCATGGACTGATTATTTCATAGATAGGTTGATGGAAAAGATTCCATCCCTTTCTGATATGTAATGTATCCAAACTACTTGGAGAATCTACTTGGGAGTCATGGTAAGGTTCCTACACCCACTTGGGTCCCAAGCTACTTAGAGCTTTAAAGTAAGCACCAGCATCTTGAACTGGGCTTGAAAACAAGCAGGAACCCAGTGTTTTTCCTTCAAAAATCAATATGATATGATTTCATCTGCTTATATAAGTTACACACTGGGCTGCTGCATTATGTACTAGCTGTAGTTTCTGTGTCATCATCAAGGAAAGCCCCACACCAAATGCATTATAGTAATCCAGCCAAGGGGTTGGTACACTATATACATGTATTACATGCGGAAAGCCCCAGATTTGGTCTCTGGCATCTCTAATTAAAAAGGCTTGAGGAAGAAGACCAAGGAAGAGGAATCTGTTGGAGACCTTGAAAAGCAGTCCCCAGTTGGGGCAAACAGTGCTGGACTTGATGTGCTTTGATGCAGTCTGAAGATAGATTCCTATGCTCATCTAAGAGAGCTGGTATATGTATATATGTAAAAAGATAGCCCTGATATTCATTTGCAAACTCCAGAGATGCCCTGGTATTTTTTAATAAGTTGAGAAACATTCTCTTTGCAGCAATCCCCTTTGCAATAGGGATTTCGGGAACACTGCTACACAAGATCTGCTTTTAAACAGAGTCTGGAGAAATTACTTTTTTAGAGTACAACTCCCAGAATCTCACAGCCATGCACACACACACACCAAAATAATATTAATAACATAACAACAATAATAATAACAACAACAACATATACATATACATACATCAGTTAATTATGGAGGCAACCAAAACACAGTCCATGGGCCACATGCAGCACCCAAGGCCTTTTTTGCAGCCTTGGATCCTCCCACTTGCCAATTTGGGAAGCTCAAAGAATTGGCCAAGCACACCCCCAAAACCTTTAGGGGTGCACCTGGCCATTTAAGGCTACCCCTTCCCCATGGCAGTTTCATACCCTTCAACTGTCAAAACATGGCACTTTTTCAGCTGCTTTAGTGTCCCAGATTCTCTCTCTTCCTCCCACTTTCCCCCTTTGCTGTAAACTGAATGCAAGGTGCAAAAGTAGTTTTCACTCAATTAACTCAGTGAGAGGAGAAGAGAGAAGGGGTGGAATACTGCCCTTCCCAGTAGGCTCAGGCAAAAGCAACTTGCTGAAGCTTCTTCTGATTTGGAGCAGTGGGATATTTCCCGGGACTTCAAACAGGATCAGCTCAGTTGCTGACTAGAGGTGTAACAGGAGTAGCTCATCCCAGATGGAAGTCTGTTACAGTCCCTGAAAATTGTTCTCTCTTGATATGAGCACATATTTTACTCAGTTCAATCTAGTGGTGTTATCTAGTGTAAACAGTGCCTAGCGCACGAATGGAAGTTATGCCCCTTCCTTCTTACCCCTAGCTCCACCCTCACCTGCATGGCTTTTTAGCTTCTCCCTGGCGTTAGCACCCAGGGCATGTGTCCTATTTGCCCCACCCTAGGTACACCTCTGGTTCCATCTGACACAATAGCCTGCATCTAGGGCAAATCTTTCTTAAATGCTCAGAAACCTGCTTAAAGTCTTCCATTGCCAGTCAGTTTGATGAAATGCCTAGCCAGCCACTGGGAATCTCCTTGGAGCTGTAATGTGCTTGGCAAATGAACAAGGCCAGGCGCAAACCATGGGAGATAGAGAATACACTCCTGGTTTCTAGGGGAGCCGGGCGGAGGGCGGGTGAGTGTGTGAGACTGGAGAACAGTTTTAATAAAGCCAGATCTACCACTCACTTCGTTCATCCAGCTCTCTTTCCTGTTCTACGCTACCAATTTATTTATAGCAGAACTATTTCCTGAGAATGAATATCTGAAATACCAGTCATTATGAGCCAAACAAGCCAAGGAGAAAGAAAGACAGAGAAAGAGAGACCAGAAAATCTTAGTCCGGAGTTTTAATTAAGCCATAGCCAAGTATTAGACAAAGTAAAATGCAGTATTATGTCCAGCAGAAGTATCTCCTGTATGTAAACAATTTCTTTTAAAAGAATAAAACAGACAGAACATTAAAAATGTACACACACACACACACATTGCAAATTCTGAACCTTTAAAGAAGGTTTCCATAACTGTCAATGTACAGTGGTCTAAAACCCCAAATGTTAGTCCCAATTAATGTAGTCCCGCCACTGGGACATTTATTCATTTAATCATTAATATATTTTTATTTTAGATCCTGCCTTTCTCCCAGCAGGGGATCCAAGAACAAAATGCGATGACACATGCTTTTTCACTTGTTCTCAGAGGTCTGCACCCCCCACACAGCCATATACCCCAAATTCTTTTTTAATTTTTTGGAAAAATATTTCTCAAAATGTCCCTCCTTTGCTAGATCTGGGGGAGGGGAGCAAAGTTGCTATGTCTCTCCCCTCCTTCAGCTCTACCACTTTAGTCTTAGGAGATGCCTTTTTCTAGGAAGTGACTGGAAGTACTGATTCGGAGATTCTGAGAGTTACAAATCCAAAAACAACCTTCCAAAGCTCTACATCTCTGTGGTAGTTTATCAAAGCCCCACCATTTCCCAGAAACTCTGCAAACATTTTGTCACTGCTTTTCTTTTAATTGTATCCCTGAAAGCAAATGCACGTCTGTTTTAATCAGTTTCAAGATGGTGTGTGAGTATTAGCACGCTTCGTTCTGTCACATTTCCTCTTTTGACAGGCTGCTACCTGCACAGTGTCCTGAGGATACGGCAGGATAGACATCAAAATACATGAATAAACTAGATGAAAAGGCACGATACTAAGGCAAATCTTAGCCAAGCATTTCGCTCTGCTAATCTTTGCCAGGAACATGACAAGATGTTTTTCAGAGAAACAAGGCCTCTTTCTCAGACTGGCATCCTAAATAATATTGCACATTCCTTCAGGGAGACACAACTTCAAATAGGACTGTTTTATCTAATCTTTTCAAGGCTAGAACAATACCTGCAGCTGTGCTTAAAAGAGACCACTGTCTCTGTACTTTTACTGGAAATGGATGCACCCCAGAGTCACATGAGGGGGAAAAAACCTTAAAAAAAAAGAACCTTCCTTTCCAAAGGGCATTTCTGCAAATTCATTTAGAAGTATATACTCTCATTTTCCTCAAATGGTTTATGAGGCATTTATTCTCTTTGTACCAACAAAAGCTTATCCTGCTATAAATTCATCAGCTTTGAAAGATCCCTTGGATTCTCTGGTAGTTTTGCCACTAAGGACTAGCATATTGGCTTTGTGGTAGTAGCTGTTGCTGTGTGTCTATAAGTCATTTCCAACTTGTAGCAATCCTAAGGTGAACCTATCACAGGGTTGTTGTTGTTGTTGTTGGCAAAGATTTGTTCACAGGGAGTTTGCCCTTTCCTTCTTCTGAGGCTGGGTTTTCTTGGCAAGATTTGTTTAGAGAGGGTTTGCCTTTGCTCTCCTCTGAGGCTGAGAAAGTGTGACTTGCCCAAGGTCATCCAGTGGGTTTCCATGGCTAAGTAGGGATTTTGAGTCATAGCTCAATGCTCAGACCACTACACCATGTCGTCTTACATGGTGGCTACCTTTCCTAAAGTTGTTGGCCATCCTTCTGAAAGTTAACCCTAATGGGATACAGTCTCACTGAGGCAAGGCAATTATCAACCTTTGCCAAGGGGTTGAGTTCATTTTCAAATGGCAAAGGCAACCAACAGGAATGTAGGGAAGGGGAATGGAGGCCTGGACCTGTAATGTTGACAGTTTCACCCATTTTCCACAGTTACAATGCAGAGCCCTTCAGCATTTAATTGTTGTGAATGCCAAATCTGACTTCTAAATTGAAACATAAAGCCCTCTCAGCCCAGCTTGCCTTTTGTGGCCCCAAAAAATACCTATGCACAAGAAGAAAAAAAGAGTTTTTGTTTCAGCTTACCTGAGGGAACCCCTCTGTCTCTTTTCACAGTTCCTTAGTTCTTCGTTGGCTTTGCTCTCTGCTCGATGTCTTGAGCTTTGTAGATCTGCCCCCACAATGCAAAACAACGTGTTATTTTCCTTCCCCTTTTGTTATTCTGGGGTTTTTTGTTTGTTTGTTTTGAGAAATTGAGCAAACAGCACTTATCTGTCCTCAATACAGAGTGAGCAAACAGCAGCATGTCCTCAAAGTCAAGAGGAGAGGGAATGAGAGAGAAACAGTGGCCTTCTCCACACTTTACCATGATCCTGCAATGTCCCAGCATCATCCCAGCAGTGCCTTTGCCAGGATGGAAGCATGTCCCAAATGCTCTCATCTGCATCCGGCCAGCTGGTAGCACTCAGGACATGCTCCCTGCTTCCAAAGTACGGCTGGCCTCTTCCTATGCTGCACCGAGGAAGGAAGCACGCTGATAGCACTTCCAACCTTTCTGCACAGCCCCAGCCAACACGATCGTCTCACTAAAGGGGCCTATTATCGTATTTTTTCCAGTAATAACATAGTGCATGATTGTGATGGCTGGGGACACAACAGGAGCAGGACTGCAACATCGTGCGGTAGCACACGTCGTGGACCAGCTTTAACACATCCCATGCCGGGATGGAGCCACAGTGTGGAAATGGCCAGTGGCTTCCATGTCCCGGCTTTTGTCTGAACTTTAAACAATCAACTCAAGGTACCCAGACCAAACCACAAAATACATCCAACATCTTGAATAGTTTGCATAAAGTTTCTGCTAAAATCCAGAGCAGGTACACCAGCCCAATGACACAGAAGCCACCTGTTGTGACTGTTAACTTGCTGAAGTATTCCCCAATTTTAGAAGGAAAGAGAGAGGGATCATCCATCCATCCATCTATCTATCTATCTATCTATCTATCTATCTATCTATCTATCTATCTACCTACCTACCTATCTACCGACCAACCTATCTACCTACCTATCATCTAATACCCCACCTTTCTCCTGGCATGGGACCAAGATGGCACACAACAAATTAAAACAAATTACAGCTAAAACATATTTGATTCAAAAGTTTCAAAAACCACTAAATAGCCAATTTTATTAAAAACACTAAATGAAAGTTTAGAACACATTGCTCTTTCAGCCTCAGAGGAAGGCAAAGGCAAACCCCCTCTGATCACATCTTCCCAAGAAAACCACATGATAGGATTGCCTTAGGATTGTCGTCAGTTGGAAATGAATTGAAGGCACATGACGACAACAATAACAACATAGTATAAAAAGGATAAAAGCATAACACCCTCCACTAAAGAGACACCACAGTTAGGAGCCAAAAAGTCATTGACTGCTGGCAGAAAAAGAACAGCGAGGAGACCAATCAAGCTTCTTGTGGGAGGGAATTCCATAACTTGGGAGCAGCCACTGAGAAGGCTCCCTCCCATGTCCTCACCAAATTCACCTGTGACTGGGGTGGGATAGAAAGAAAGCCCTCCCCTGAAAATCTTAAAAGTCAGACAAGTTCAAAGAGGGAGACACAATCTCTGTTTGGACCCAAGCTGCAGGCAAGCATTTCAAAGATCATAGCCAGTACTTTGAATTGTGCCCAGAAATGGACATTAAACAACATTTCACAGGAATGGGGTGAGAGCATCCAGGAAGTTTAAAGGGAGGCTGAGCTACAGCAAGGGGGGAAAGAGTCAACTATACAGTATGGATAGACCAATAGTATGTCACTTTTGTGTATCTGTGCCCATCTCCGTTTCTTTTTAAAAACAGCATAAAAATAATATTTTCTCTTAAGATATACATATTTTAAATGCATTTGATCACATTTTGGAACTAAAACCCTTTGTAGAAGCAAAGAGTCCTCTCGTCAGCTTCATTATGATCTGCTCGTTACTCCAGAGGTGTGAAACACATCAAATTTGTAGCAGAACTGCCAAAGATCAACTGTCTCAAGTAACCCTACACTGATTTTCTTTATTGCTATTGGGGACGGGAAGAACTACAACCCAGTGGAAGAGCTCCACACACAAAAGGTCCCTGGTTCAGTTCCTGGCATCTGCAAGAAAGAAGCTCAGAGAACAGGTGATGGGAAAGACCATAACCTCAAACCTGGTCAGATATCTTTAGTCACATGAGACAACTCTGGGCTAGATGGACACACAGTCTGACTTGGTATAAGGCAGCTTTCTTTGCTTGAGGACAAGCATAGAATCATGTATCTTATAGGTACTAAAAAAGTCATCTAGTCCAACCCACTGTAATGTAAGAATATACAACTAAAGAACTCCTGGAGGATGACCATCCAACCTCTGTTTAAAGATCTCCAAAGATGAAGGCAGTCTATTCCACTGACAACAGAAACATCTTGAGTAATGTGTTGGTTCACATGACATTAGACACCGGAAGTCAACAGGCTTTAGCTACACTTACCTGCATGGTTCAGTAGGATACTTTTTTTCCTCTGGCTCCCATCTGGGGCTACCGTGAGCTTTACCCGCAAGGTTTTGCTGGAGCTTGGAGAGTGATTGACTGAAGCATCAACCACTTCATAGATGGTATGAAGCAAACTGGTGATGTCCTAGAATCAAGACCAAGAACACAGATGAGAAATACATTAAGAACAAATTCACTTCTTGCTCCCCAGGCAGAAACTCTACTGCTCACTAGCCGTCAATTTCCCCAGAACTTCCTAGAATATTTATCAGCATTCTGTGACATCAAAGCACATCAACCAATAGCAGGATTTCTAGGAAAGAAGGCCATGACCAGTTGTTTTGTCTACTATACTTTTCTTAATAAAATGCATTTTTGATAAATTGGTAATGAACAATTCAATGAATTTTTTATTTTAGTTACCAAAAGTTAACTTTGTGCCCGGTGTCCGGTATCAACTAGGAAAACACAGCTTTTAGACTGCTAGGACTGCCAGACTGAAAACTGGAGATGGCTCCTGTACCCTTAAATGGTTGTGTACAAAAAGGTATTTCAGCCAGTGTTGCTTGTCACATAGTCAAGTAACAAGCAACACTTGCTAAAATTCCCCTTCTACCCAGCCATTAAAAGTACCGGAGTCCTTTGCAGTTTCCAGTCTGGCAATCTTGATATCTATCAAGATCTATCACTAATAACCTTGGGACCAATAATGGCATGCCTTCTCACAGATACTCAGCTTCCTCATTAGCCTGCCAGTTAGCTATTCTTTGTCTCTGGACTAAAATTTGAGACACTTAAGAGCATGCAAGTTATATATTCTCTGCTTTGTTAAACTATCGGAGAACCTGCCAATAAAGAGCTGGTTTTGGTGTAAGACAAGACACTCACGTGCTAATGCCAAAGGAAATCCCTAAAAATCCCTAAATGCCCACCTGTAGCTCCTTCCCCGTTTAACATTTAAAAATGCCTGTTTTCCAAAAGCAAAAGTGGTTTGCCGAGATAGACAGACAGACAGACGGACAGACAGAGGCAAATATGGAAAAAATAACTATAGACACTAAATGTCATCTATATAAAGAAAAAGATGAATCTGTTGGCCTTATCAGTTTGTGCAGCAAGACTGTGTAAGCTGAATATAAGAAGCATCATGCTAAAATGTGATGATACAATGGAATCTATTTTAAAAAATGATTTGCCATCCACAAATTTTTATCGTGGGATAATAAGCCTGAAAATTTTATCAAAAAAAGGGTGATGTAAAAATCCTACAAGACTTTAAGGCTATTTCCACCCTACATCCTTCTGATGCTATTATTCTACTTTCAACATCCTGTAGAATTCTGGGGTTTGTAGTTTCCTGAGGCCAAAGAGCTCTCCGGTTGCGAATTTAAATACCCCTCCCTAAACTACAAACCCCAGGATTCCATAGTATATTGAAAGTGGAATAATAGCGCTATGACAGTGTAGGGAGAAATGGCCTTAGATTCACACTGACGAACAATGAGAACATGCTATGTCACATATAACTGTGGCTGAGAAAAAGAATGCTTGGATGGTAGATGTGGCAATCTCGAGGAGGGAGAAAAGATTATGAAATATTGAGATTTACTAATTGAAACTCAGAGCCTCTGGGAAAAGAAAAGTGTCATTCCAGTAGTGGAAGCAATTCCAAATGGACTGGCAAAGCATATGAACGAAACTGCCACAGTTAGGGTCCCAATCACAATTACAAAAACCAACACTGCTCGAAATGTCCACATTATCCAACAATGCTCTGTGATTCCTAGCTTCTTGGACAAAATCTGAATCATTGATAGTCCAAAACTCCCATCAGTAATACCTGTTGATTGTGAAACCAATAATAATGTAACTACAAAGTTAACTTGTTAATAGCATGCTGCTAATGTGTCAGTTTTAAAGCAACAAGCCAACATGTTACTTTGAAAAAGTAACCAACTAGCATTTGTCATAAAAATAACATTGCCTGTTTGGTGCGTAACTTCCAGAATTGGTTGGCAGCTTACATATAGCCTGTGGCAGAAAAATAAAAACAGCCCGCGCTGTAAAACAACTGTGTGCAATGAGACAGGTGAGCCTACTATGTGTACTTCACTTTTCTGCTGTTCTGTCTCATCTCCTTCATAGAGCTCCTCACCTACCAGAAATTCGATTAGCAAACACAGCACCTCTTGAAACAAAGCTATGCAGCTAAGAGGCAGCCCGCCATGGTGCTCACAAGGAAGTTTGTTTCAGAAACCACTGCAACACATGGGCAATATATATTACTTTGAAACAACAATCTTCTTCCTAACTCATCAGGTCAGACCGTTCTACACTTCACGCATGACGAAACCAAAAAAAAGAAATTTGGATGATCGTACATTACTTTGTTATCTCCTGCCATAGGTAATTTCCACTCCCCGCAAGTCCTAGTGAATCAGCAGGTGTCCTGTGTTCTGATCTTGTCATTGTGTCATGACCTATGCTTTCTATAGCTTCTGGGCACATTTATGTCCATGCACCAAAAGTAAGTTCCCTGTAGATAGAGTGCAGAATGGATGAAAATTCGGCTGCTGGAATAGAGCAGATGATTTATTTCAATACCCTGTGGATGCTACAGCCACTCTAACAGGGCATCCTGAAAATACTTTGCACGGCCAGTAAGTCTTTGATGTACTGTGACCAATTCAGACACTTAAACATCAAAGTATAAATGTTTGTCTGATATGTTTCACAAAGGGGTCTGGTTAATACATTCAGTGGCCAGAGATCCTACACTTGAGACACAGTGCAAGCATTCATCTATGTGTTCCTGTTCTCAGTTTATCTTATCTTCCTTTTTGATGTGCCAGCCTTGTTGATGTACCACCTGTGTCTTAGTTTAATCTCATTCAGGGAACAGGAGAAGAAGTTGAGATCTTGGTCACAATAGTTCTGTAGCACAAACTTACACTTATTGCTGGCTCATACTGATGTGCAACTAGTCACACAAGGGCCATGCACTCTCCAACTGCTTGACGGTCAATCCAATTCTTCACTAATCCTATAAGGACCAATTTATGGACAGTGCAACCAGCTGCACAAGAGTTTCTATCAGCATAAGAGAGTTGCACAACCCGCTATAGGATACCACCTTTGTGCAACCTCAGAGAATGCACAACTGCCTGAGTAACATCATTTATGCCACTTGATCCCAGTGAATTTGGAAACTAGATGTGGCTCAAGGTTTTTCACAGTCTAGCAATAATCTTTCCAAGTTGACAAACAGGAACAGACCATAAGACTACTGCTTGTGGCTTTACAGCTTTCACTGGCCTGCTTTTTAACATCTAGGCATGCCAGTGAGATTGGATAGAACATCTGTCCACTCACATTGAGAACCTTTGCTAATACTGAACCTGCCAGATATCTATGCATAGAAATCTCATTTCAGTAGGACCTATGTAGAAAATTCCACTGTGTATAAAAATTGCATTGAGCACATGTTCAGCCCCAGAATCACATCACAGAACTGATGAATCTGCCACACTATTTGCATCTACAAAGAGGTTCAGCAGGCACTTGTGAATGGGTGCACTAAATGGATGTGATCTGCTCCCACACCGGACAAGGTAAGTTCATAAGAACCAACTCACTCTATTCTGACGCCATAATTAGACTTGCTGAAATAAATACTACAGATCCTAGGTTTCACAGTGAGAACTTATTAACTGCTGTGCATTTTTCACCTCATTATATTTTATGGAGAAAACTGCTCTCTGACCCAACAGTGCCATGTTGACAAAGATTTTGCTAATCTTGCAATCCATATAATAATTACATTGCACTCATGAAAATTCTCACACTGAGGGCATAAGGTAGCCCTGAAGTGATACTGTTCCTATTACCCCACCCACCCCAAAAAAGCTACCTATCACATTTTATGCTTACTTATTTGGTGGTTAAGTCCCACTGAATGCAGTAGGACTTCTTGTTGTTGCTGCAAATAAACACTGCTGCTTACCTCAGAGTGGAGTTTGTGGATTGTGAGTTATCCACAGCATTACACTGGTTCTCCTCCCCTTTCAAGTCAGGGAGCAACAAGGAAATTGCAACAGTTATTTGGTTAAAAATAGTTCACTCTTACTATTTTGTTGCTGTTGTTGTTCTTTCAAGTCACTTCTGACTTATGGAGATCCTACGGTGAACCCATGATGGGGCTTTCTTGGCAAGATTTGGTCAGAGTGGGTTTGCTATTGCCTCTCTCTGAAGCAGAGAGAGTGTGACCTACCCTAGGTTTCCATTACTGAGGGGGAAAATTTGAACCCTGTTCTCCGGAATTGTAGTCCAGAGCTCAAACCACTATATCACACTGGCTCTTTGCAGTAAGACCTCTGAGTAAACATGTTTAGGACTGATCTAAAAGCAATCGTATTTTTCTTATAAAGCAATTGTAGATGTTTCTGTTTTGAAGTTCTAACTCACATCTTGGGTTTCCCTGAGCCACATATTTTAGAAAGTATCCAAATTTGTGTGACATCGTTTTGGGGGCTAAGAACACAAGCATGGACACTCCCCAGGAGAACCGTGAGACCTATGGGTGAAATGGATAAAAAATGAAGTCCTGCAACTGATTTTCAGTTGCAACCCCATCAATGGTAAGGGATGGAATCAGGCCTCAAAAAGCAAAGGGAGGATAATGGGATAAACAAGGGCAAAGGAAAAGCACTACATACAGCAAAGGATGCCCAAAGCTGTTCCAAGCCTGAAGTCTGTACATTAATATCCATATTAAATTAAATATAGGGCAGTAGACAAGTCCTCCAAAGACTTCCCATGATATATAACATCTTCCTTTATTAATTGCACAAACAACGCTAGGAAATCATGTTCCCCAAATTAGTAGTTATCCACAAGATGATGTGCAAAATTGTCTCATCTTGTGCCTACAAGAACCCCAAATGAATTTTTTTATCACCATCACCCAGACTTGCATACCCTGTTTAAAATACAGTCCTCCCTCCACATTTGCACATTTCACTTTCACGAATTTGGTTAGTTGCACGACATGTGCTTGCCTCCCCTCTGCCATTTTTTCTTCCCATTCCTTTGCATTACTCACCCCAGGCTTGTGAGGCTTTAGTTTAAAATAGACTTTTTTTTCCTTCTGAGTAATGCACCCCCTACACTGTGGGAGGCATGTCCTCTCTGCCACGTGGCTGTACAGTCTGCTGTGTAATGGCTGCTGATTGGTCAGATGGTCTCATTGCTCCTACCCCTCCTTTCTCAAGATGGTCACTGGAAGTAGCTAATAGCTAGAATGTCGGAACTCTGCTCTTCTCCATCTGAGGGGAAAGTACAGGTAAGCCCTTTATCTTGTCTTGTCTTTTCCCTTTCCCCTGGAAATACTGGGGCCGGAGGCAAAGGTATGGAAGGGGGAAGTTCTGGAGGGGAATCACATGGGGGAGCTATTCACGTTTTTTCCACTTTCACGAGCGTTCTGCATCCTGAACCCTCTCGAACGTGGAGGACTACTCTAAGCTCACTGGATCCTAATTACATAATTTATCATTTCACTAAAATAATGCACTGCAATCTTTTCAAAAGCAGCACACTGAAGGTTTGAGTCAGAAGTGAAAGGGGAAAAAATTAAAAGGAGGAGAGAAGAAAAAGCCCAGAACAAATTCTAGAAAAGAGCCATATGAGCCAAACAAGGCCACATAAAATCTCTTAAATAAAATTGCCTTTTGCTAAAGAGCTTCTTTCCAAAATGGAAGGTGAGCATTTTCAGGGAGAAAAACAGCTTCCATTCTCTATATACGCACACCACATTCCCATTGAATTCTGTGGAACTACCTTAGAGTATAAATGCTCGTGGACGATTGCACACAAGAGAGCCATGCTAGTCTGTTTTAGCATAAAAAATAATAAAGAAATCCAGTCAGATGTTTCACACTAACTGGGAAGAAGAAATTTCTCAGCATAAACTTTCCTGGTCTGTTACATCTGATGAAGTGGACCATGTCCATGAAAGCTTATGCCAGAAATTTCTTCTTTCTACTTAATCTCAAAGTTACTATTGGATTTCTTTATGTCTTTTTATACAATTGCACTGCTCCTCTTTTAAACTGTGCATGAACCTACCCTTTTTATTCCTTTCCGGCTGACTGCTATATTTTAGTGTTTTATTGATAACTCTTAAAATCCCTTAAAAAACCACAATTATTAGGCAGCATAGAAAACCTGCTAGCAAATAAATAAATGTTCTCCTCATCTCTGGTCCTGAAAGGCAACAGTTATATTTTGTCACTATGTAATTAAAGCTGATGGTGGACAACCTATAATTTGACAGGGTTGGCCGCCCAACCTCTGTTCCATGCCCATAAATATGATTGACTGTCGTTGTTAATCCCACTGGAAAGAATTTCAAAGAGCACACTTGCCATTTCCTTAGCTCAGCTATGAAGGCAGGAGAGGAGCCAAAAGGAACACACGTTTGCAAAGGTTTGTTTTGACACTCTGTTTAGAGAATCACTTGTTTGAGATTTTTATCCCT
Source organism: Ctenosaura bakeri (assembly GCA_948474755.1). NCBI lineage: Eukaryota > Metazoa > Chordata > Lepidosauria > Squamata > Iguanidae > Ctenosaura > Ctenosaura bakeri. The sequence continues at coordinate 121,518 of CAOLHI010003022.1, forward strand.
TCCAAAAACAAGCACCTTCTTTTTTCTTTTCTAAACAGCTAATCCTTGACATTAAACAATGATGAAACTGGGGGAGGGTGGGGGAAGCCAGTGTATGGATTCCAAAAGCGGTAAAATGAAAGGCTGGTTCACACACACACAGCGACACACACACATGCGAATGACTGGAACATCAAACAACACTTTGACATGTATGGTTCAAACACAGCCTTCCCCCATGCTGGCACCCTCTAGATGTGCTGGATTAAAACTTCTGTCACCTCCAGTTCAGCATGGTCAGTGCTTTTCCAACACAGTTGCATGAACGCATACATTCAGCAGTCAGACACCACACTTGTAACAAATCCTAGGGCACACATGCACTTCCAAAGCAAGCCTGGAGAGAGGGACTTGTCCTGGATGAAAACAATCTGAGGATTTGATGCTGAACTTTGCAGATCACATTCAGCTCCACATGGACGTGATCCTGTGCGGCTGATCAATGGGTGGGATCAGAATTTGGAAATTATTTGTTAAAAATTCATTTGTTACTCCTCTCTGAATTCATCCAAATTTTCAACTATAAAATGTGTTTGTTTTAATCATCAGATTAAATGTTATTGGCCATTTCCACACTATGCTAGTATAGTGCTATTATTCCACTTTCAACATCCAATGGAATCCTGGGGTTTGCAGTTTAGGGAGGGGCATTTTGAATTGTCAGCCAGAGAGCTCTTCGGCCTCAGGAAACTACAATCCCCAGAATTCCACAGGATGTTGAAAGGAGAATAGCAGCACCATAACAGTGTAGCGTGGAAATGGCCATTGTTTCTGAGCAAGAATTACCACTTCTTCCGTTAATTCCCTGCTGACCTTTTTTCCCGTCCCAAATGATCTTTTTTTTTAATTCAAGGAAACCAATTCTCAAAGTAAAGCTTTATGTTTTCTTTGATGTTCTAAAAGAGATTACTTTCTAATACTAAAACAAGTATATGATACCCTGGATTAATCTTCTGAAAATCACAGCGCAAAATCACAATGCAAAATGTAGCCACCCTTCACCATAACTGTTTTTGGGGCTGGTATTACCCCCTCTGGATCACCAGATCACAACAATGCCACAATAATACAGAACACAAAAGGCACAATTACCTAATTCTAAAGTGCATGCATGATGTATGGAATAGCTCTGTGTTCAAGGAACGGAGCTTAGAGGTTTCAAACGCTTTATTCAGGAACACTGAAGGCACAACAGCACGCAGACTAAAGAAACATTGGATTTGCAGTACCTTATAAATGATAACACTTCAAACTAGCATGCAAACTTCCCATGTGATGGCTAGCCATAACAGCTCTTTTCTCAGGCTATTCCATCCCCCTCCCAATTTCTCATTTAACAAAGCAATTACCTAAAAACGTGGCAGGGAGATCTAAGCCAGCTTGACATCATGCCCACCTCAACCCTGGCACGGTGCACTGGCAGCAACCAGAAGTGATATTTCAAGTGACTAGCACTCTTTTCTGATCAGTTTTCATCATAGGTTTCCCTCCAAAGCAATGTTTAAAGGGCATGCACAACCCCTAGAAACTATTTTCAGCCTCAAAATGTATTTTATTGCATTATTTATTTTTCTTTAAAAGAATGTCAGGGTCTGAGGAGGCATACCTCCTGACACATGCAACCCACAGGCTGGAAAATTCTTCCCCCAGCCTCCCAGTGTTTTCTTCCCTTGTAGTATCAGCCTAGTGTATTTTGCTGTGTGAGTGGAAAGAGAAAAGGACATCCTTTCACCATTTCACATACAATGGAACAGTGGTATCCACCACATCTAAAGGCATACCCTCCAACTGTCCAATTTTGCAGGGACACTCTTCATTAATCCTCTGTCATCCCACTTTTTCAATTGCTTTTAACATGTCTAAGGTCTTAACAATAATATTCAATAGCATGTGTATTTCTACACCACTTATCAGCTAAGTGCTCTCTAAGCGGTTAACAATGTATTTTAGCTAATTGCCCCCAACAAGCTGGATACTCATTTCACCAACCTGCAGAAGGATGGAAGGCTGAGTCAACCTGGAGCCCAGCAGGATCGAACTCACAACCTTGTGGCTGCAGTACCGGCATTTAACCACTGCACCACCAGGGCTCCTTACACATTACACTGTTATAGTACTATTATTATATCACTTTAAACATCCTGTGGAATTCTAGGGTTTGTAGTTTACTGAGACCAAAGAGCTCTCTGACTGAGAATTCTAAATGCCCCTCCCTAAATTGCAAACCCCAGGATTCCATAGGAGGTTGAAAGTGGAATAGTAGCATTATAACTGTATAGTGTGGAAAGGCCTTGAGAATCTTCCACCTGCAGTTCAGAGGTTCACCACAGGAGATAGCTGAGCAGTTCCTGACAGAGCCAGCTGTTTTCAGTGATTTTGCTTGACTCCTTCTTCTTTTCCTAACCACTTCCTAACAGCTGAACAGCAGCAACACACTTTCTCTTTTGTTCTTACTTTCTTCATTCGTTTTCTATTTAGCAACAACTGGCATTAACTTTATTATTCATTTATTTCACCTATATGCCACCTTTCTCCCAGACTGGGACCCAAGGCAGTTTCCAGAAAGATTCAAAGAAAAAAGACCGTGACACACAAACCTGTATCTGTCCTATTCCATTCAGGCTGCAAATAAAGCTAAAACTTCTGTCCTTGTTACTTACTCCATGCAGGGGAATTCTTTGTATGGAAAAATAGCTCAGAACATAAGCTCCTGCCCTTTACAAAGTTTGAAGTGGTACAAGCTGATTTCCTAATTATATACTATTTATTTAATGGTGAATGTTTGTTTATTGGATCCCATTTTGCAAATATTAAGAAACAGAACAATTATTTTGCAAACAAAACCGAGCAATTAAATAATACAGTGACAAAACTGATTGAAAAAGATGAATTTGAAAAAAAGGATAAAAGATATAGTGGCAGAGTCAGCATCAAATTGGGCCGCAAGTGTGCTGGAATCAGAAGAATTAAAAAGTTGGTGGAGAATATAATGAAGCTAAGTAGTTCTCTCAGTGAAAAGTACTCCTGTGGAGAAGGACTTGCCTCACTCCTATCAAAGATCTCATTTCTGCCATTCCCAGATACTCTCCATGGGCAGCCCTTCGTAGAGTGTGTTACAGTAGTCTTTCTCTACTAGCAAGAGCCACCTCCACAACTATGCCTGCTTTCTCCCACTTTCTTTGGGGAGGGCTTTATCTTGATCAGTTTCCCCAGCACTTCTCACTCATTCCACCTAAATCATACTGGTTCCTTATGACTGAGCTATATAAAAATTTCTTCCATTTGCTCTTTCCAACTGATCTCACCTCATCCCAATTTGCTGAGCATTCTATGACATCACAGCAGACTAGCCAATTGGCTTCAGAGTTATCACCATCCCAAAAGCAATGGAAAGCTTCCTTAGCAAGCACGATATATGGGCCGGCACCCAGTTGGATAGCCCCAAATAGAACAGATCCATTTGAGTCAATTGTTGAACGAGTCAACTTGTCTAACAACAGGATTTAGGCCATCGATGGAGAAGATAAACTTCACTCACCTCTCGTGTGACTCTGCCATTGTTGTCAAAGTCATACAGTGTGAAGGTCCATTCTTGCCTGTTGTCTTCCTCAACGGACACATCACACTGCAGTTCCTAAGGAACATGGAGAGAGCTCCTGATTACTTAAAGCTAGAGTTTTATTTCCAGCAATAGCTAACTACATAGAAAAGAAAAATACAAACAGCAACAGTAGAATCCACTAGTATCTTCCATCTACAGATTGTAGTATCTACTACTACTATCTGGAGATGGATTTTGAACTTCCATTTCTCTCTTTCTCTCATACAAGAAGTAGAAAGGCAGGGTAGCATTCTCCACCGCAGTTGAGGACAGCTTAAGAAGTCCCAGGGCAGACCACATGCCATTTATATATCTTGGTCTAATAGAAATAATTTATTAACCAACTTATTGTTTTATCAGGTCACCCAAGAACTGCTCTTCTCTCCTGACATTCCTGATTCAGTCTGTCTAATGGTATGGCTGGCCCTGATGATTGCATTTTATCCCCTGCATAGTTAGTGAAAATAACACCACCATTTTTTATTTTACACATTCCTTTTTTACTTTGGGTTCAGGAAGGGAATCTAACAGAAGAACAAAGGAAGATTATGTGATCCAGGATTCTGTTTCAAAGAACGTCCAGCCAGTTGCCTGGGGGAAACCCAGAAGTTGAACTCCAAGGCTTTTATACCTACCCCCAGCATGACCAGTATGAGCCCTTTGCCCCTTTCCTGGTTGCTTAGCATCCCACAGCAGTAACCATGTGCGGCATCCGTTCCCCACCTATTTTCTCGGACTGAAGAAGAAAGGCACTGAATACCATTCCTTGTCTAATTCCCTTGGGCTAAGACTCTTAGAGAATTTGAAACATTTTCATTTTTCATTGAGTAAGAAGAAGAAACTATGTGAAAGCTGCTTACTAAAAAATGCTTAGAAATAGAAATACAAGCTCTTCCAATTTAAGAGAGAGGGAGAAAGAGAGAAGGCACAAGAAAAGAAAACCTCTGCTTAATTCAAGGAGAAAAAGTGAGAGACTCACAGCATGAGACAGGATAAAGTTGAAACTGAAGTGATCATTAATACAAAATAGACCTTTGGCATAAACTCGTATCTGAAAAATACCATTTCATGACACAGACTTTAAATGCAGTATTAGTTCTGTCTCCCTCTTATAACTCATTAAATAAAGCATTACGTCTGCTAAAGCAGAAACCAATTTAAATGAATGAAGGAGAGGGGGGAAAAAACCTCACCAACCCAGTGCTGCTTTTATGCGATCATGTGAGAGGCGATTTATGGTGAAAACATGGAAGCATGTTCAAAGTAGTTAAATCTCATGTACTGCAATCCAGAGCCCCCCAAACCTAGGCTGTTAATGAAGCATATTTTGCACAATCAAAATTTCTGCACCAACTAATTATATTTGTACACCGACAACAATAGGTGGGTTCAGGAGAAAATAAAAGCAAAGGTTGGCTCAGAAAGAACGCTTGACTTGTTGAAAGACAATCACCATTCCAGACCATCACACTGCTCTTCCATTTATTTATTTAATTTGTATGCCGCCTTTCTCCCAAGGCAGGGCCCAAGGTGACTCCCAAAGAGAGTCAATTAAAAACGTAGCAATACAAGTTTAGAGACAAATACAAATCATCACATCAAACAGTATAAAATCATTTAAAAGACATTAAAATTTTTTAAAAGTGAATAAAGCATAGAGCCCAATAAGAAGTCTCTTTACTTATACATTACAAGCCTGCCTAAATAAAAAGAGAGCAGGGAGGGGACCGGGCTAGCATCCCATGGAAAGGAATTCCAGAAGGTGGGAGCAGCCACTGAGAAGGTTCTCACTCTCATGTCTTCGCCAAGCAGGGATTAAGAGGCTGAGGACTGAGAGAAAGCCCTTCCCTCTAGATCTTTAAACTATGGCATATTTAGAATCATACATTTGGAAGAAACCACAAGGGCCATCCAGCCCAACCCCCTGTCACGCAGGAATACATAGTCAAAGCACTCCTGACAGATGGCCATCTAGCCTTGATTTAAAAACCTCCACCACACTCTGAGGCAGCGTATCCCACTGTCGAAGAGCTCTTAACTTTAGGAAGTTCTTCCTAATGTATAGATGGAATCTCTCTTCCTGATGTTTGAAGCCATTGCTCCATGTCCTAGTCTCTGGAGCAGCAGAAAAGAAGCTTGCCCCATCACTCATCTAACATCCCTTCAAACATTTAAACATGGCTACCTTTCTTCTCCAGGCTAAACATACCCAGCTCCCTAAGCCACTCCTTATCAGGTATGGTCTCCAAGGCATTCACCATTTTGTTTGCTCTCCTCTGGATACATTCTAGCCTGTCAATATCCTTCATGATTTGTATGGAGAAACACAGTCTTTCAGACAGTCTGGACCTAAGTCATATAGGGCTTTATGGGTCATGACCAGCACTTTGAACTGCACCAGGAAATAACCCAGTAGCCAATGACACTGTTTTAACAAGGGAGTTACCATAAATGCTCCCTGTAACTGGCCCTAGTCAGCATTTTGGCTGCAGCATTTTGGGCCCATTGAAATTTCTGAACAGTTTTAGCACTGTAATAGTGTAGTGTGGAAAACAAGTGACCAAGTCACAAAGAGGAGTTATTTGGCTAACTGAGAATTCAGGCCTTGGTTTCTCAGAGTCCTAGTTCAATACCCAAACTGCTACACCAGCATATACCCCCCAACTCTCCTGATTTGGCAGGGACAGTCCCAATTAGCCCTCTGTTGTCCCACCTTTTCAGCTGCTTTTAAAATGTCCCAATTTTTCTTTCCTCTTCTCATCTTCCCCCTTTGTGCTCACTTTCCTTTAATTGCTGCAAACCGAGTTCAAAGCACAAAAGGAGCTTCCACCCACTTAACTCATCAGAGGGGAGAGGAGGTGGCAGTCTTCACTTCCCAGTAGGTTCAGACAAAAGCAACCTGCTGCAGCCTCTCTTAGCCTATGTGTTCTTCCTCATTAATAACTTTTCCTGTCTTGACCACACTCAGGTGTTGCTGGGCTACCTTGGTCTCCCTTTTTATCTGGGAAATATTGTAAGTATGATAGGTGTTGGCTCAGAGGTCGATGAGCAATTGATTGTGTCAGGAACAGAACCAGTGATAAACCAAACTAGCTTGCAAACACCCCCATCAGTTGAAAGACAAGCGAGGCAGAGTTGTTGTGGGCAGCCCCAGAGCGAGACAGAACCAGCAATGATTTAGAGGGATTTGATTCACCTTTGATCCCAACCTTCCAATCACAGAAGAGACAGAGGGAAGCCTTTTTGGCAAGATGAAGAAAACAGAACAGTGATAAGGAACACCTGTTCTCGTCCGCTATATAAGTCTGTCGGCACAGTTTGCTGTTTGCTTGTAGCAAATCGCTTTGCAAGCTCTCGTGACCCTTGTGTTCCGGTTCCCTTTGGATGGATTTTTGGCTTTCTGGACCTTTTGGATATGACCTTGACTTGCCTCGGCTCATTGTTTCCACTTGTTTGTTTGCATTGGACACTCCTCACTGCCTTCTCCTCTTGGGCAAGTACTTTTGCCTCCCTTCCCTTGTTGGCAGAAAGGCACAGGCAGGAGTGGGACTCTGACAGTAAGGTGTATGCACCATGCTGGCTATTGAGTGCTTGGTACAAAACTCCAGAAATAAGCAGCATTACTGATATAACAGAGAATGGCCTGTCCTCACCCCCTCTCCGCTCTGCAACCTCATATGAATGAGGACAAAAACATCTTCCTTGGTGGCAAAGAATCAGACACAGAGATATCCACACACATGCTTTCCCTTCTATTTCAAAGCTTCAGAACTATATAAGCAAAGGGCGAAGAGAATGGTAAACGCTTTTTCGTTTTATGACCAGGTACAAAAGAATCTGAAATATGACTGTCGAGAAAAGAGAGAGGTCTAAATCTGAGGTGGCGGATGTGCCTTGGCTTTTAAAGGTGCTGGGAATGTTTGTGTAATACGAAACTCCATTTCCACTGTCAAGTGAGCTATGTGGTTTGGTGGGGCGGGGAGGGGGGAGACTTTGGCAGCTTTCAGCCAGGGCTTGTTATAGCTAAGAGAAGGCTGCCTTTGAACTCAGCAGGGGATAGGGGGGTTTTACCGTTAACTGCTGTAGGGAATTGGTTTCAAGTCAGCAGATCAAGCAGGTATTTCTGAGCTCCCATCATTCCAGTGCTATTTGGAACTGTTTATTTTACTTGTGTGCAACGACTTCTCCTTTAATTGCCCCCGTGGCTAGTGTTGCAATGCTTGCCGACTTCGATCTCCAAGCCTCAAGAGGAGGCAGGCAAGTGTGTCTAAAGTGGAATAGGGAAGATAGTGAAGGGGACTTATCTATGTGAGCTTACAATTTTTATTTTTATTTTTATTATCAGGGAGTTGATGTAGCCTAGCAGCTCACAGTGTGAACTAGAAGGACCCTGATTCTAATATCACCATAGCTGTGGAGCTTGGGGGTGGCTTTAAGCAAGTTCCTATTGCTCTACCAAGCACCCTAAATACCCAGAAAGCACCAGATCTGATCCGGGAAGCAAAGGAGGGTCAGGCCTGGTTAGTACTTGGATGGGGGACTGCCAAGGAATTGTTCTTGTTGTTGTTTGCCTTCAAGTCCTTTTGGACTTATGGCAACCCTAAGGAAAACTTACCATGGGGTTTTCTTGAACTGACTGTGTGTGATGTGCCCAATGGGTTTTCATGGCTGAGTGGGGAATCGAACCCTGGCCTTTGTGTGCCTCCAAATCACTTCTGATTTATGGTGACCCTAAGGCAAACCTATCATAGAATTTTCTTACCAGGATTTGTTCAGAGAGGGGTTGCTGTTGCTTTCCTCTGAGGCTGAGAAAGTGTGATCTGCCCAAGGTCACTCAGCAAGCTTTTACAGTCAAGCTGAGATTGGAACCCCGGCCTCCTAGGGTCCTAGTCAAACCACCTGGCTCTGCACCAGGTACTATAGCTATATTGAAGAGGAAAGCAATGACAAACTGTCTCTAAGCATTCCTTACCTAAGAAAAGCCCTACGAAATCCCTGGAGTCACCATAAGTTGACAGATGACTTCAACACACACACACCAGCACTGCTTTGGCTTCCTGAATGCCATGTAGAGACTTAACCATCTTGGTAACATGCAGCACTTGAAAAGTTCCTTATAAAAATGAAATTCATAACTATAATTTATTAAAATGCCAAGGACAGTGATCTATTATAGTTACATTTTTTTAAAAAAGAACTGACTCCATTATTTGCTGTGTTTGCTGTTACCTTTTCATTTCTCTCTCTCTCTCTCTTTTTAAAATAGGATTGATACACTAATAGGGGTGAACTTTTACAATACCCGTCAACACGCACCTTGAGTAAATTCTGAAAAGTACTAGGAAATGCTACTCATTACACAAAGGAGCAAAGCCAATGGACTGCATAATATCCCGATGTCCTTCTTGAAGGCTGCTCCGTAACTCATCTTTTTTTGAGACACAAATTGTTAATTTTGCAAACTAAAAATATCCCAAGGCCCCTAAGGAGGGAAGAAGACAATTTCACCATGTTTCCTTCCTTCTCAGGACTGTTATACACCTAAAAACAACCTTTTTTAAAAACCAAGAAGTGAACTGGAAGTCAATTTCAGGTTTATTTCACGATTTTATAAAGGCCTCTCCTGGTTGCAAAATAGCCGGGAAGGTGAAATCAAGGCAATAGTGCTCTTACAACACCTCTAGAGAGCACGGAAAGCATTTTGAGTTTACTTTTTTAAAAAAGTAAAAAGTGAAGGGAAAGTAGAAGGGGAGTTGCAGCCATTCAGGTTCCATGGGAGGGCAAATGAGATCACCCCCCCTCGAACCCAGAGCAGCTTCCCAGCCCTATGTTACGTTGACAAAATAGCTTTGTTTCTGCTCGTTTTGTTACTTTTGAAATCTATCTTTGTTCTGCCCTAATTACTAAAAGAAGTAGCTTGTTAGCGAGATCTCTGACAAGCGACTTCTTTTGATAAGCAGGGCAGAACAAAGACACATCTTAAAAGTAACAAAGTGAGCAAAACGATGCCACTTTATTGGTGTGTGATGTTTGCAAGTCACTCCTTCTAAAGCTCGGGCTCTGTTAATTCCAACCCTGTAATAAGGAGTTCTGCTTTTTCAGTTACAACCAGCACTCTGAATGGTTATAACCAGCGCCTCTTGCCAAAAAATATTCTCTCGCTTCGATTCCATTGCTTTCCCTTGCTCAAAGTCATGCCAGAATGGCTACATAGTGTTATGACATCATGCCACTGGCTACAGGATCCCTGATGGTTTGGGATCACCCACATGGCTCATTAGAGAATGAAGAACAAGCAACATCTGTGGGAAAGAGGGCACTTGAAGGAGCAACAGTGCACTCTTAGCAAAACCAACAGTGCCAAAATGGATAGAAAGAAGCTGAACATTTGACCAATCTAGGCTTTTTTCTATAAGTGGAGGGGGATCTGTACCCCACTGAAATCTGATAGTTTGTGCCTAAAATCTGAAACTGGAGAACATCCAGAGCACTTTAATTGATGATAACACAACTGGCATTTCTTGACAAACTGGTGATGCACAGTTTGCTGCCTGCCCAGAAATAACACACATGCTGTTTCAACAGCACCGGCATGCCTGATTCTCCAACAGAGGCAGGCAGCTTTCTGGACTGGATGACTACGTGTTTCAGCGCTTGTATTTATTAAAATCTTGCTTCCTAAGCAAAGCCTGCCGACGGCACACACATTGTCTGGCAGTTTTATGATGTTTGTAAGTCTGCAAGGAAATAGGCCATCAGACTCATTCCCAGCAAGACCTTTTCTTCCTCGCCCGTCATCTAAGCAGACGGGTTTTCAATGCGGCTGGGTCAAGGTCGGGGAGGCCCAGAGATGAAAGACTTTTTGCCAGCATCTTTTTCCACCAGGAAGTTTATAACTTTAAAATAAGACAGGGAGGGGGGAGGATGATAGCCGACTACAAAGAGCAAAACAAAAAAAACCAAACAAAAAAAACCAAAACAGGCACACAGACACAATCGTATGGCCACTGTAACAACAACACACATAAAAAGGAAGAAATCACTAAATGTTTCAGACAAATGCTTAAGGCTAGCCTAGCATAACATTTTGATGCCTGAGAGCAGATGTTAATGTCCTTCACTTTTCGTCTCCTAGCACTAGAATATCCCTAAAGGTCTCAGCGGTGTGTGTGTGTGTGTCATCTTTGTCCAACATTGGTTGTCCCAACCATGGGGAGCTTCAGGACTTGGGACTTAATCTGAGCATCTTGGGGTCCTAAACTGGCCCTCTGGTTCCCCATGATACCATGATTTTGGTGCAGTTTTCTTTTATCCTATTTGAAACAATTGAAACTCCTCTCCAAAGGCTTACCTTCCCCAAGATCAGCCAGTGGGTTCCCATAATCAAGCAGGGATGTGAACCCTGCTCTCCAGAGTTGTATTCCAGTGCTCAAAGCACTACACCATGATGGCACTCTCACTGTGCGGGTATACTTCTTTAAACAAACAAAAAAGGAGGACCTTGCCTGTCTTCTGAAAAAAGCTTATGATCTACAACCAACAACAGGGAAAACAAGGGAACAGAGGGCAGGACTGACTTTGCTTTGTTTAATTCTAGTTATTTGCCTACTTGCTCAATGCACATCAACCTTTGCAACCAAAGAATGCTTTAAGTTAGAGACGCTTAACCTTAGTTAAGAGTTGGAACTGATCCTGGTTAAAGGGTGAGTCATGGTCTCAGTTGGGGTTGGAAGATGTTCCATATCATATATTCAAATGGGATTTGCAAGAGCACAACAAATCATATCATATATGCACCTGGATTTGCATTAATACAACAAAACTGATATTTGCTGTGGCAAATACCTTGAAGTTCCTGTTCCTTCAGCATTACATTGTGTAAGCAAGGGTGTGCGTGTCTCCTCTTCAGAGGTAAGGCCTGAACACAACTTATCCTGTCTGATCTCAGAAGCTAAGCATGGTCAGGCTTGGTTAACACTTGAATGGGAAACCATTACTGAATAGCAGGGATCTCTACATAAAATGAAGTGGCCAAGGTATAGTTTGAGGGCCACATACAACTCCTGGAGCCAACTTCTGTGGTCTCCTGAAGGCCCTTCCCACCAATAAAACTTTTTTGGGCACAATTTGTGGGCATTTTTAGTCTGAAAACCACACAGAATGCCCTTTGACACTCTAAATCCCTCTATTTTTATCAGAATACTTCTCAAAATGATGATTGGAAATGAAGTGACATCATTTTCAGTTGCCATTTTGGAAAGGTCTCCAACAAAGACGCAGGTATTTGGGAGCACTGTCAGAAGGGTTTGGGGCCCATGGAGGGGGGGTTATGGAGGAAATTAAGCCCTTACCCCCATGCAGTCACCCATTATTGGTGTAAGGCTAAGAAAGAATCTGGCCTGAAGAGTCCCTACGAGTCAGAGTTTACAATACAGGGATGGATAAGGCAGTTTCTTTTCTTCCTGTAGTAGCTGGCCTGGCTTGCTTCTTCCCCAGAATTATGGGCAGCTGTTCCTGCTTGGAACATCTCCCATCTCTTAACAACATATCTTTTGAGTAGAGATGCAAAACATATTTGCAAAAATTCGACAAGGTGTCTCAACATGCCATGACAACCTGTTGAGAAATCAACCTCTTCTGTGAAACATTTTTGGCTTCTGTGAAGGAACGAGGCAACAAGCATTTTTGTTTCCCCCTCCCCTCCCCTGGGGTTGAAGTCTCCACAACTAGTGCAAGAAACTTCTATGCAAAACTAGTCTGCTTCCTTGTTTGGTGAAGCAACTGCCTACATGGATAGAATGCAAGCACAAGGCTTATTGATCAAAAAGGCTCAGATTGCATCTCTGGTCCTTCTCCCCTTTCAAAATGAGGGCAACTGCAGCTGTACTTCGGGTAAAACAAATAGTTCGTTGTTGTTGTTGTTCTTCTTGTGTGTCTTTAATTCATTTCTGACTTATGGGTGACCCTAAGGCAACCCTATCACAGGGTTTTCTTGGCAAGATTTATTCAGAGAGGGGCCTGCCTTTTCCTTCCTCTGAGGCTGAGAGAGTGTGACTTCCCCAAGGTCACCCAGTGGGTTTCTTAGCACTATTTTACTTTGTGTCTGACCACCAACTCAGAGTAAGGGTCCTAATTTTCAGAGTTTTCAGCGTTATCGTCCAATGCTCATACAATTATACCAAGCAGGCTCTCTTTCTCAACACAACAAAACGTTCATGCAAGTTAGCAAAAAGAAAATGATGTCACAAACATGAACACTGTCTTTCAAAATGTAAAAACGAAAATGTAAAGAGGGAAGTAACAAAGATGGACAATCAACGTATATGGATAGATGTGGAAAGCACAGCCTTTTTTTTCTTAAAGGCTGAAGTGAATCAAATGACTTTTGTAAACTTACATATTAGTTCTTATTAGTTTTCTCTTGATAAACTTCACAAATCTATAGTTTATGATTGTATGTTTAAGGGAAACTAAATTCAACCTGGAAAGAACTAATTGTAGCCATACTGTAGCAAGATGTACAATAATTAACTATGTGTATATTATTTTAATTATTTTTTTTAATTTGGTGTTTGCAAAATAAATAAATAAGTGTACACATGACTCTTGTTGTCTTGCCACAATCAGATCAGCAAAGCTTTACAGTCCTTCTCTTAAATGTTTGTTAAACAAATCGGCATGTTGCTTATCCCATCCCATGCTGTTTCCCAACAATTTCCAAAGGCAGCCCCATGGAAAGTTCATTACAGCTGTTGCTTTTAATGGAACAAGCATGAAAGTGTTTCATTTTTCTTATTCTGACACAAAAACACTGCCCATCCAACATTCAACCTGCTGTCCAAGCCAGAGTTCAGAGTTAACTTTTTTTTTAACTACATCTCTCAGAATCCCCCAAGTAGCATGACTACTAGATTCTTGGAGATGCAGTATGAAAAATTAACACTCCCACATTTGGCACCAGTCTACCTTCTTGCTTCAGCAAGACTGAACCCAAAGGGAAGTTGCACAAGCTATAACCCACCAAGCCACCTGCAGCCCATCCAACCATTCTAGTAATTCTCAGAGGGTGATTTTAGTGAGCTTCCTGAGTTGCAAGTTGTACAGGTGAAAGAAAGCCATGGGAATCTAGAGACAGCCCTTCATCATGAACATCTTAGGGCACTGCAATGATATATACTGCCCCTAAGAGGGGAACAAAAACCCCATGTCGCCCTTACTTCAAATTTTAGCTGCTTCTTGGCACTGGTACGTGTGTCATTCTCCTTTTCCACTTTCTTTTCATCACCACTGCAAACTCCATCTGTCTTCTCCGGAGGCAAAGCCACTGGGAATGAGAAAAAGAAGGGGAAAATATCAGAAGGAAGTGGTAGAATAAGCTGCTTTCTGTCACCTGACACATCAGACACCTCATTATAAATCCCGTTATTACTCCACGGTTTCAACTTGAAACTTGATGATTCGAAACAAAAATATGGGGATAAAACTTTCACAGGAGGTTCTCCTGAAAGATCATCAGTTTAGTAGCCCAAAATCCAGGCTGAACGCTAGCAAAATGCTGTGCTGATGTACAATCATCCTCAAGTAAAATGCTCTCTAGACAATTATGCACGAGCAAAAGAAGAAATGCACACGCATACCTGTGCACACATACAAGAAACGGTGAATAAGTGAAGGAAAACAAAGAGTCCAGAAAACTGGGAGAATGGTCCCGTGGAGAGACAACAGCTCTTTACCATCTCCCGAAGTAATATTATTAGGCCATTTTTAAGCAATCCTGACAACTACAGACTTCCCCTACTTCTCTGATGGGTTATGGACCGGAGCACTGTCAGAAAATGGAACTGGTTGAAAAGTGGAACCCACGTACTGTATTGTAGGGAGCCTGAAGGACTTACAGAGGCTCATTTGGGACCAACCACACACACACTGCTTGCAAAGTCTTTCAGCTGCCTTAGTGTCTTTCCCAGCTCTCAGCTTCTTTGCAAACAACACACACATATGAGCAGTTCCAAGTGAGCCTCCATAGCCAAAAAGAACTGAACAAAGAGTGGAACCCCTTTCGAATAAATGGAGCTTGTCTTAATTCAGAAGTGTTAAAAGAGCAAGTCACCAGATAACGGGTTCTCAAAAGGTGGGGGTTTCCTATACATGAGCTCATATATTCCCTTCTGTTTTCTTTTTCAGAGCTAACCCTGGTGCAACGTTAAATCTGTCTTGATGTAACCAAAGCCATGGATACTTCAAACCATGGTTTGCAGATGTTCTTCAATTCCTGGCTATACACCACATTTTACCATGTGGCTATGGTTAGCACTAAATCTGGCATATATGTAATGTCAGCAATAAAAACAGAAGGGAGGATGAACTTATACTACTCCATTATTAAATAATACCATATTGCAACAGTGCAAAATGTTTACCCATTTGGAACACAGCATTTTTGCAAGCCATCATTCTACAACCTCTACGAAAACAAATAAATATATTTTGTCTGTGGTAAAATCTATGCTACAGGTTTTAGATTTGATATAGGTCATACTTTTGCTGAGAGCCAGTAGTTTTGAATGTAGGACTAGGAGTCTGGATGATCAGGGCTTGAATTCCCACTCAGCCATAGAAACTCACTGGTTCACACACTCTCAGCCTCAGAAGAAGGCAAAGGCAAAGCCCCTCTGAACAAATCCTGCTGAGGAAACCCCATGATAAGCTCACCTTGTTGCTGCTGTGTACCCTCAAGCCTTAGGGTCACCGTCAGTCAGAAAATGCTTCAAGGCACACAGCAAGAACGCCATAATCATGCCATGTCATACATCACCAATTTTGAATTACTAAAATATATAATGTTTTCCCAGAATCTAGTCAAACAAATGTTAAGGGCCACCAGCAAATGCTGAACCAAATCAAAAAGCTCATGGATCACACAGAGGTTAATTTTTTTTGCTCCAAATGTGCCAACTGAACACTATTACCTCCATGCATCTAGCAACGAAACTCCCAATGTAATACGTATAGAGCATACAATATCTGATCTGATCGGTTCTCAAAAGGTTAGTGGATGTGATCATGAGAGAAAAGGAGAAAAGCCAAAGAGCCTATAACCAATGCATGTTTCCTGGGAAGATACACCATATTGAGTGAGTTTACTCTCTAACAGGTGTATTTAAAGCAATAAACTCAGGCTGCCAGCCATAGAAAAGGGACAGGCAACTGCAAAGGAGGAAGAGGTCATCCATGGGCCACACCAACGAGACCAGAAGTAGTGCTGTGTCACCCCCAGTTTGTTTTTTTGGCTGAATTTTTTTCCATAGGGGACATGCTTGCAGGGTCAGTAGTTTGGGGGGGTGGAAATCACCATCTTTTGCAGATGTTTTATCAAAAAGAGATGTGAATTAGCTTTTTGGAACACACATACTTCCTATTGTCTCCTCAAAGCATGTCAGAACGCAAAGCAGAAGTCACCAGTGAACTACTATTTATTGTTTCCTTCATGCTGCACATTTGTGGTGACCAACAGCAGAAAAGTGATGCTGGCTGATGGTTTCAGTGTCCACAAGGCAGTGAATCCACTCCAAGTTCCATTCTGAACCGGGCTATTCTAGGTGGTAAATTCCATCCTCATAACAGGTTCTGTACTCTGGAGACCTTTCATAAAGTTCATACTAAACCCCAGAAGGAATTCTCTATCCAACTGCCATGGGAACAACCAACCATCATTTTTTTAAGTTCATGGCTTGTTATATACCTGATAACCTCGGTTTCCCAATTCAGATAACACAAGGAATTATAGTTAAGTACAGATAAAAGAATCTAAATACAACCAGTACCCACTCTATCTTTCAGTTTAAATGGTCTAAAACAAATTAAATTTCCTTCCCACTCATCCCACTTTCTCTGCTTTTCATACAACTTCTTTTCCAAAAGAGGGACACCAATATTTTATCCCTCTTAAATGAAGATTCTATCTACAGGCAAAGAATGGACATTCAGAGGATAAATGTTCTTGACTTTAAACACTGGTGTTTAATCTTTCTGCCTATTCAGAGACATAAATTAAACATTAAAGCAAAGTTTTCTAACAGGTAGGAGCTGTGATGTGACAAATTAGACCCCACAAATGTTAAGAGTAAAACATATATGGAAGGAAGATAGAGAAAAGGGAAACTTAACATAGAACACAGAAATGCCTCTTGGACATACTTTTTTAATATTGCATGCAGGAAAAGATTTTCTGCTCATTTTATGTGAGATCTTGTTGCTAAGGGACCAGTTTCTTTAAGATTTGTTCTTTGGATTTCAACATATTGTGCACTGTGAGATCTTCAAGGTCTCTCTCTCTCCCCCTCTCTCTCTTTTCAACAAAAAGATGTCAAAATATATGTAAAAAAGGGGTAAGGCACCCACACCACAGCAAATATTCTGAGACTCCACCTCCCAGTTGTTCAAGGTACTACCGTCAATGGTCAGGAATGATGGGAGTTGCAGTGCAGCCTCTGAAGAGTTACTGGTACTCCATCCTTGATCAATAAAAAAGGGCAAGTGGCCTATGCGTGTGTGTGTGTGTGTGTGCGCGCACACACACCTTCAAGTTCATAGGGTTTTCATAGGGAAGAAATACTCAGAGGTGGTTTTGCCAGTTCCTTCCTCTGAAATATAACCTACAATACCTGGTATTCATTGGTGGTCTCCCATCCAAGTACTAACCAGAGCTGATCCTGCTTAGCATCCAAGATCAGAAAGGATCTAGTGCATTCAGAGTATTTAGGGCAAATCTATTTTTTTTAAATGGTGGGCTATTTTGCCAACAATATTGCCCTGAGAGGCAGAAAAACTCAAAATACAGGAAAAAAGAAGTAAAGGGTGAACAGTCTTTCACCCTTTCACTAGTCACAGTTATTTTTATACAGAAAATATTTCCAGTCCAAGCATAGTCCTGATTATTCTTATGAAAGGTCTGTTTAATATTTGCCAAAAATCAGGCAATGAGTGGAACAGATTGAAGTAGTTCTTTCTCTATTACATTAAAAAAAAAATGTTTCTATTATTTGCCATCAAGTTGACTTCAATTTATGGTGACCCTATGAATGAAAGTCCTATGGACTTCCACTTTTTCCAGCATTATTATCTTCTTGAATAAGTCATGTTACCTCATGCATGTGGCCAGAGCATGATAGCCTCAGTTTAGTTATTCTGGTTTCTAGTGAAAGTTCAGGCTCAACTTGTTCTATACAGTATATCCTATCAAAAACAAACTATACACTACACTAGGGATAAATAAAACTTGGTGATTTACTATTTATTTACTGTCTAGCTGAGACTTCTCCCTGTTTCGCTAGACTGCTGCTTATATTTTATTTTTCACTGAAAAAGAAAATTAATCCCCATCTAAAGTCTGAAATAATAGCAGTCCATCCTAATGCCTCTATCATCCACAGGTGTAAACCAAACCTAAATCCAGTTCACTTCTTTGCAACTTGCTTTGGAGTAAACATTTTTAGTATTGCATCTAGAAACATAAAAGCCCTCTAGATTTTCAAATGCTCAGTCTCCCCCCCGCAATTTCTTTAAGTCAGACAGATTTTGCAAAAATAAAACAAAATTTCAAAATCGCACATTGATTATTTCCGATATCTGCCAACATTAAGACTGCAAACCTGCAGGCACTTACTAGGGAGTAAATTCTATTGAACTCAGAGGGGGTTATTCCTGAATAGACATAAATGGGATTGCACCACAAGTCTCCATGGACACAGCAGAATCTGCTTCCAAAGGAACATGCACAAGACTGCACCATTAATCATTTTGATTTGCACATTTTGGACAACAGAGTCAAGACAGCTTCCCATGTTGTAAAGGAAGAAAAACCCTATGATTTCCTAAAAGATCCTCATAAACATACATAAATGATTAAATGAACTGTTGTTCCTGTTGACTGTGATGTGAGTTTGTTTTAAGTGCTGGCTGTATTCTGTCAGCTGTTCACCGCTTGGAAATTCCTCTTCCCAAAAACGGGAGGGAGAGACTGATCATTCATATGTTAATTAATTTAAATCTAGACAGCCAACTACTGCAAGTCTGGGGGTGAAATTTCACCCCAGAACCTGCTGGGATATCATATCCTTCCCCTTAACATGGTGAACTAACTACCTCAGTGTGGCTATGGCAAACACACACACACATATAAGCCATTTCCACCCTATATTGTTATAGTGCTATTATTCCACATCCTATGGAATCCTGGGGGTTTGCAGTTTAGAGAGGGGCATTTAGAATTCTCAGCCACAAAGCTCTTGGGCCTCAGTAAACTACAAATCCCAGAATTCCAATTGAAAGTGGAATAAAAGCACTATCTACACCCTTATAGTGCAATTATTCCACTTTCAACATCCTATGGAATCCTGGGGTTAGCAGTTTCAGGAGGGGCCACTCGGCCCCTCCCGAAACTGTGAACCCCAGGATTCCATAGGATGTTGAAAGTGGAATAATCGCACTATAAGGGTGTAGTGCGGAAATGGCTTATGACAGTGTAACACAGAAATGGCCCTAGTGTCCTTGTCCAAACTCAGACCACTACCCCATGCTACCTGTTCATCTCTTAGTACTGGGATATTTCAGAGGCCTTAGGGGGAGAAAAGTTCTTCCTTTCCTTAAAAAATGATGTGGATCCTTGCCTGGAAGAGCTGGAACTGACATCACCATAAACTAACACTACACTGCTCCCTGCCTGAAGTCAACTATATAATTTGTGAACATCCATCATGAGTACATTAAAGTTACCCAGGTTTAGACTGCTATCTTAAAAAACAAGGAAGTATTAAGAAAAACAATGTCTCCAGGATCAAAATAGGTCCACGGACAGCAACATTTCTGTAAAAAATATTCACAGATTTCCTTTTCAGATCTCAACCTTTTTTAAAGAGGTGAACTTTGGGGTTTAAAACCTTGTTCCTATAGTTGAGGGGATAGTTTGCTTCCCATGGAATTAGCTACCAACAGGACACAAGCATACACACACAAACAAACATTTGAAGCATGTCTCCTTGGGCATATCTGACAAGGTCTTTCTTAACCAACTTGGCCCCTTTTGAACAACAAACAACCAAGCGGTATCGTAAACTGCTTTTGAAACTCTTCTTTCAGTTTCAGTAGTGATTTGCTGTGTGATGCTGAAGGTGATCACTTGAGATACAAAAGCCCAAAGCCAATTCCAGGCTTGAATGAGACCTTTTTTTTTTTTTTAATGGTTTAACCTGTTTTAATGTTATTTGTAAGCTGTCATAATGTTAATAAGAACTAAAAAGCAAGGGCTCCACAGACAGTTGCAACCAGCTCCAGATGGTGAGGGCTACATTTTATCATGGGCTATCTGAATGTGAAATGCCTAAAAAACAACCCTGGCATGTGGACTGGTTGGCTTGCCCAAGTCATCTGTGCCAACAGGGAGCTCCATGGGCATGAACCGTTCATCTACTAACTGCCCCTTTAAAAAAACAACAACTCTTGCTTGGGTTGGGGTCTTGAAATTGCTGTAGCCCAAGGATGGGCAATGGCACCCAATCTAGGACTACTTGCATGCTGCAGGACTCTCTTGGGGCTGCATAGACTACCAAAAAAACAAAACAACACAAAAACCTTTAGTGGCTATGCCCTGTTTTAAAGCAGGCAAGTGTCCAAGAGCACACATCTGTAATCGCAGAGGCTGGCCAGAGAATGTCAGTCCCAAGAGAAAAACCAAGCCATTCCCAAGGTAATACCAGTGTCCCTAGAAGTATAATTCAGACAGTCCGGAGTCAAATGAAGGAAACAGTCCTGAGCTGAGTTCAAAACTGAAAGGGGAGCTACTGGAGAGATTAGGTCAGATCTCTTTGTATACAGAGATATACAAAGTCGAGAATATCAAACAGAGTTACCAAGAGGCATTGGATCTGTTGTCTGCAGCACCAGAAAGGCTTTGGCTAAGCTAATTTATAGCTGACAGGAAATTAGCCCAGAGAGCCAATGGGGTGTAGCGCTTTGAGCATTGAACTAGGACTCTGGAGACCAGGATTCAAATCTCTGCTTGTCCCTGGAAACCCAATGGGTGACCTTGGGAGAGTCACACTCTCTTAGCCTCAAAGGCAAATCCACTTTGAACCAAGAAAACACTCTGATAGGGTTGCCACAAGTCAGAAATGAAGGCACACAAGAACATTGCCCTCCCCTAGGCTTCATTAACTCTGTTCATTTTAACTGTCAACAGATAACAGGGTGCAGAGCCTTACTCTTCTCAAAATCTGCAGGTGCCACCTGGGATGAACCAAGCTCCACTTCTCTCAGAACTGCACTGCCAGGTCCCTCTGGCTCCAGCTGGAAATTGTCAACCTGACATTCCTTAAGATACGATAGCCATGTTTAAATATTTGAAGGGATATCTTGCCAAGGAGGGAGCAGGCTTGTTTTCCGCTGCTCCAGAGACCAGGACAAGGAGCAATGGATTCAAGCTGCAGGAAAGGAGATTCCACCTGAACCTCAGGAAGAACTTCCTGACGGTCAGAGCTGTCCGGCAGTAGAATATGCTGCGTTGGAGTGTGGCTGAGTCTCCTTCTTTGGAGGTTTTTAAGCAGAGGCTGGATGGTCATCTGTTGGGAATGCTTTGATGTGGGTTCCTGCATAGCAGGGGTTTGGACTGGATGGCCCCTGGGGTCTCTTCCAACTCTAGGATTCTAGGATTCTCCTTCTCCATTCAAGGAGGCCTCCTCCAGGGAAGGCATGGCAGACCAGAAAACCACTTCTGATTCTTGACAAGGGGTATCTTTCCTTTTTTAAAAATGTTAAACACTACAAAGAGGCCTGTTTAAAAGATAAAATGTTGCACCTGGAGGCTTCATGGAGCAATAATTCACTCTTCTTTTTGGGCCAGAAAAAAAAAGGTTAGCTTGGGGATTTTGGATGTGTTGTAGGGTCATAAAAATATTCTTGGAGGCCACAAAAGGCTGCATTTTGTCCAAACAGGTAATCCATTAAGGTGGCGGGGGGAGAGCTCCTGACTGGGTTATAATTACCCACTTTTGGAAATGCCACAGTTTAAACAGGGCCTTTTGCCCCCATTTTTCAACCAAATGAATTTATTGGGGGAGAAACCATTGTATTTATTCTTTCCAGCATTCTTCTTCCCTGTCTCTTTGCTATTAATTGAAAAATATGTGCTTGAACACCACACACTACAATGTTCCTTTTCTACTTGAATCTGGAAATACAACAAAGGAGGTGGGGGAAATATTACATTTCAAACATTGTGAAATACTATTCCTACATTAAAGAAAGCTAATTGGCACGAGTATACTTACAGATGTCTTTTTGCCGAGGACATTTAATTAATAACATCTATTTGTGAGAAAGAACAAGGAGGCACAAAAAGCACATGTGTAAGGGTGCTGAATCCATTACTGTCAGTCTGCGTTCTGCGTTCAGCCTGTTATTGATTTCCACCAATAAAGGCACCAGGCAGTTAAGCCAACAGTTTTTTAAGAATTCCTTGTGCAACATCTGGCAATGGAAACTAGGTGAGTGAATTTCCCAAAGATGCTAGTGGGGAAGTGGCTGAAATAAGGGTCAAATGTTGTAGCCTGAATCTCAAATTTTGTAGGCTGCTCTAAGCATGCACAGAGTTTCTAGAAACACTGATGAGCCACTCATTCATGAGCATCACTTCATGCAGAGATGTATCTAGGGTGGAGAAAGTAGGGCACGTGCCCTGGGCACCACTGCCAGGAGGGTACAAACATGCATGTGGGGGAGGTAGGGGTAAGAAGATGAGGAGCAACTTCCATGCCTGCTCTAGGTGCTGTTTACACCAGATATGCCACTGACGTCACGAATTCTCATGGAGTTTTAAGCTTTCTGCATGAAGCCATCTGCATTCTAACAACATTCAGTTGTCCTTTCATCAATGGCCACCCTCTCAAGTAAAGTGCAAGAACCACCATGTTTTTTTGTGCATCCTCAAAGGCTATAGAATCCATGATGCACCGCAACTCATCCAAACAGAATGGACACTTTATCCACCATGAGCTGAGTAACACACCCAATATTCCCACCTTTAAAACCCTAAAAACCTTATTTCCGACATGCTTTGAGGACCACTTTTTATTTTAATATGAGCATGCCCTTCACTATGTATCCAGATGGCAGGTTTAGACCAAAGACCGGGACCCGGAAAGTTACTTTCCAAACGTAATGCATTCATATTCATTACAGCTTAAAAACTTACCCGTTCCTGCTAATCTTCCCATTACTTATACCACATATTACTTTTCCACTATTATCTGTTACTTTTTGAGGGGTAGGGGTTGATTTGTTATAAGAATGGTATAAAAGTTGAACATATTTCCTAAACAAGCCCCTAAAAATGCCTTCAAAGTAACTTTTGGAGATAACTTGAAACCATCGCATTAAATTAACACAGTAACATTGCTCTTATTTGTTACATTGCTTTTAAAGATCTTTCTTTATTATATCCCATGTTAAGAATGTTACTTGTCACTTGTAAACTCTGAAAAAAGATATACTGTACATTACTTGGTGGCTACATAGAAAACATGAGTCTCTTTGCACACAGATATATTGCAGTTTGAACTGAAGTATTTTCCAGAGTGATTTTGTAAGATTTTGATTGGACAGCTTTTGAAAATTTGGAATTAAGCAACAGTAAGATAACTTTAGCCAGTTTTATCTGATTAACTTTTTGAGGTTTTTTTTAATATTCTGCTGTTGTTGAAGTCAGATTTATTACTAACTTCAAACCATGAAGACAGAGGAAGAGAGAAAGTCAGATAAATAAAGAATGCTGTCAGGTGGCATTAAACTGAGTCAGATGATTTTGAGACTCACCAAATCCACCTTGATTTTATGCCACTGAAGAGTACCCAAACACTACATGATGAAAAATTGGCCATAACCACAGTCAGTAGCATTAAGCTATAATATGAGCAGCCTGGAATCAAAGGATTCTAACTCAAAATTTTGGGGGTCAAAATGAAGAACAAAAAAGAATCTGAATGCATTTCATAACATCTGGTGCATTTAACACAGTCTACTTGAGGTTAACCTTCATTTACACAATATGAAGCAATAGTCCAGCCAGCTAACAAAAAGCATATCTTTAGAAAGAGTGCTCAGCAAGATCTAATTATCACTTTATTAGCAGAAAGGCTAGAGGGTAGAGGATTTCCTTATCCTGGTTTGCTTAGAGAAGACATAACATATTATCCTGGTTAACGCAACCCGTGGTTTGCAAACCACTTTCAAATCATGGTGTCACATCCCAGTTTAGTCAATCTTCACTGACAGTATAAATATTCAGAAAACATGTTTACCTATTAATTAAGGAAATTACACCACTGTTAAACACAATAGCTGGAATCCTGTTGGGACACTTTGCTGCTGTGTGCCTTGAAGTTATTTCCAATTTTTGGTGACCCTAAGATGAACCTATCATGGGGTTTTCTTGGCAAGATTTGTTCACAGAAGGGTTTGCCTCTGCCTTCCTCTGAGGCTGAGAGAGAATGACTTGCACAAGACCACCCAATGGGTTTCCATGGCTAAACTGAGATTCAAATCTCCAGAATCATAGTACAATGCTCAAATCACTACACTGAGCTCTCATTTCACTGTATTAGTGTAAAAGTAGTTGACTACACAGTTGTGCTTAAGTAAGTGTGGTTTCTCGTGTAACAAATGAGTTCACAAACAGACACAGAGCACACAGAACACATTGGTTGGGCAAGGGACAAAAGAGCCATTCTGCAACGAATGAGCATACAGCCAAGTGGCCCAGGCATCATGAACTACACAACTGTGGGATCTGGTACAACTATCCTGGCATATATTTTCAGTATGCTAAACATGTACAGCGCTTTGGCCAATGTCTGCACCGGGCACACATGTAGTTCCTTCATCAAGTCTCTGGGCTAGCTGGATAAATATGGCTGACAACTGCCATGTGACCTGTACAGCCCTGATCAGAAGGAACAACTAGTTTTGCAAGTCCAAATTAAAAAGTCCTGTAACCAGGCAATTATCTTCAAATTCAAATTTCACTTTCAAGTTTTAATTCTAAGACATGAATGGAAAAGTACCATCACCCCCTGCTAAGCGAACGGCTGCTCTGATTGAAATATATTCCCCCAAGATGCTTATCTTCTGCTACCCCAAAGTCCCCCTCCCACGCCAACTGGGGAAAGGAGGTGGAAACCATACGAGTGAAGTGAGGAGGGGGAAAAAAACTTCTTTTGCAAAATGGAATGAGCCATTTAAGTATATAGAAACATACGTCTGCATTGAACTAGGCACTGAACGTAGATGCCCTCCTTTGTCTGCAACTGCATGCTATTTAAGCAAACAGGTACAATGCATTCCCAAACTTATTTTTGTCAAAATAATGCAAATACAGAGCCATAAACCCTTTGTAGGAAAGAATCAGTAAGCAGGGCAGGCTAAGCAAGTGTAAAGCAACCAGTGTGTGCTTGCATTATGTTGATGTATCTTGAACTCAGGCTCAAAGATATCAGGCACCAGCTCTTGGCACCCTGTACTACCACATTCTTTTTCCTTCCACTTCAAGGAAACCTTTTGCCACTAGAAGAAGATTGATCACTTCAAGGATGCCATTTAATGGTATTTCCGCACTACACTGTTATAGTGCTATTATTCCACTTTCAACATCCTATTAAATCCTGGAGTTTGTGGTTTAAGCATGACATTCAGAATTCACAGCTAGAGAGCTCTTTGGCTTCAATAAACTGCAAACCCCAGAATTCCACAGGATGTTGGAAGTGGAATAATAGCACTATAACAGTGTAGTGTGAAAAGGCCCTAAGTTGTAACACCACTTTCCTTGAAAAGCATTCTGACAGCTAAGCCCAACTAGCCAATTCCTGTCCATCATCGTCTATAAAGTCCTAGCCTGAGCACTTACTTCTCGGCTTACAGAACATTTCCTGGTCTGTACGACACTGGCCAATCTTCTCCTGCCTTGGATCATGGTGGCATCAGGGTGAATTCTGACAGTCAGATGAGGGAGGGGGATAACAATACAAAAGCAGAATGGGTTTCAGAGATTATAAACTCTAATCACATCCACCTCATGCTTCAGTTCACTATGAATCTAGGCTTATTTTTTGTTAAATAAAATCTTGGTTGTTCTTGGGTAATTGTTGATGAAACCAATGCTTAAAGGGCTTGAACGCCAACTCTGGTATGCACATTCAAGAAAGTGTTCTTGGCACACTAAGACTGTGACCTAGTTGTATCACTTACACATTCTTAAGCTTATTTAAATAGAGAATTGGATCATGGCAGTGGTCTACCAGCATCCAAAATCCCATTTCCTTCAGAGGCTGACCAGATGCCTTCTGAAAGTCTAGCATCATAACATAAAAGCAACAACCTTCTCCTTTGCTTTCTCTCCACTATCTGGTATTCAAAGCTATACTGCCACTCTGAACACAAATGTGCTGTTTAGCTATCACGACTAATATCTACTGATAGTCTCTGTGAATTTGTCTACAAAACACATGCAAGGGGTCGGGCAGCTGAGACACAGTTTTAACAACTGTTGTGTATGGGAAACAGCAGGACACAGATGCCTTGAACTCACATTATTATTTATTAAAAGCTCTTGGAGCACAGAGCAACATCTGACTTTAAAGAAACATAATATAACTTAAGTAGGTCCAGGAATGTCCTGGCCTCAGAGGGGGTGTCCCAACTCTTTCTTCTAGTTTCTGTCCAAAACTGAAAGCATTCCCTTCTGTTCCTCTCCTAAAGGCTGATAGTCTTGAAGCCTGCGTCTCCAACAGTCAGTATGAAACAGGAGGAACATCAGCTACCAGGCACTATGACAAGCACTGCAGCTTTAAATAAGGAAAATAAAACTGGCTATTCACTAGGAAAAACAATCTCACCGAGCTATGTAGCTTTTTGTTTCTATTTGGGAGCAGGACTCCATAGGTAGGAAACATGCAGCCGTCCAGATGTCGTTGGATTGCATCTTTTACAGCTCCAGCCAGCATAGCCAGTGGTGAAGAATGTTGGGAGCTACAGTCCAACAGCACCTGCAGAGCCACATGATTCTTGGCCCGCTATAGCACTTTCCACACTTAATGTGGCATCAGTTGTCTATAATGCTGTGTCCAAATGGCTCTTAGAAATTCTCCACCCTATTGCTGAACTGAGAATTGGGGTCTTTTTTCTTTTTCTTTTTTTAAGGAGGAGAAATTTTCCAATAATTCCTTACAGGAGATTACTGTTTATAGCATAATCTCATTCTCTTTTTCTCCTGTTGAGGTTTCCTTTTAGTTGCCACTACATACATAGAATCATAGAATCATAGAGTTGGAAGAGACCCCAGGGGCCATCCAGTCCAACCTCCTACTATGCAGGAACACCCATCAAAGCATTCCCAACAGATGGCTATCCAGCCTCTGCTTAAAAACCTCCAAAGAAGGAGATTCCACCACACTCTAAGGCAGCATACTCCACTGCTGAACAACACTGACCATCAGAAAGTCCTTCCTGAGGTTCAGGTGGAATCTCCTTTCCTGCAGCTTGAATCCATTGCTCCTTGTCCTAGTCTCTGGAGCAGCAGAAAACAAGTCTGCTCCCTCCTCAACATGACACCCCTTCAAATATTTAAACATGGCTATCATGTCTCCTCTTAGCCTTCTCTTCTTCAGATTAAACATACCCAGCTCCCCAAGCCACTCCTCATAGGGCATGGCTTCCAGACCCTCCACCATTTTGGTTGCCCTCCTCTGAATATATTCCAGCTTGTCAATATCCTTTCTGAACCGTGGTGCCCAGAACTGGACACAGTATTCGAGATGCGGTCTGACCAAAACAGAATAGAATCATAGAACAGAGTGGTACTATTACTTTACTTGATCTGGACACCATACTCCTACTGACACAGCAGCAGCTGCAACGGTACTTGTAGTCAAGCTACCATTTTGCCTCTTCCCCACATTCCACAGATAGTAGCATTCCACGGCATCGCCAAAGAGGCAGGGTGGGAGTGGCAGCTACCATAGAATAAGTAGGAGAATATCTAGAGTCAATATCTGAAAGCCTCTTTTCTAACAAAAGTAAAACAAGAACAACAAAACCTCCCAGAAATTTCCTTGAGAAAAATGTCTTCTTGAGCAATCTTGACTCACTTTTGCTAAGAATTGCTTACTCTACGGAATTGTCACAGTGGCCAAGGCTTCATAGAATAAATATCTGAATGTGGGGTTGTGCATTAATTGTGTTATTGTATGGAACTGCTACATTGAGCAAACGATTGTTCAGACAAATGCATAACCAAATGCAAAATCTAACAGATAATGGAAGGTGCACTACAGCCAATTCCATCAGGGGCAAACAGATACACAATGGATGAAAATGTACATACACAGTGGTACTGCATACACAGCTCTGCATCCACACCCATGAATTTGCCCATTGGACAAAAATGTCCAACTGCTTCCATGGATTCCAGCCAATGCATTCTGTTAGTACCACTGATAATATGATGCAGAAAATGCAAAGTATCTTTACCTATTAGCATAAAGTTGGAAGACAGATTTCGGTAGTTGGATCCCTATGTGCATTAGTTATTTGTTGAGACAACTGATTTTGAATAACTGTATCTCATTTGTTGCACTCAGAAGCCTTTCTCATACATATATATTTTTGTCCTTTAAAAAAAAAAACTGACAGAAGCTGCCAAAACATATGGCAGTTCTAAACTGCTATTAGTTAGCAATTATATCACTTCAGTACAAGCTGAGGTACCAAACTTCAATTCCTTGCATTAAATTGTTTGATGCATTTATAACAAGCAATCCTTTCTCTTTCCAATTAGTGCCCTGGCTGGTTACATTTCATCAACAGCAACTGCCAGATTAGATGCCTTACTTGACCATCTTCACCCAACCTACTTTGATGTTCACTTTTTCAAGCTTCAAAATACCTTTTGGATGAAGATCAGACAGCATTAAACAGAATTACTAATTAATTAAGCAAAGTTAAATTTTAAATACTGTTTGTTGTGTTAGCCAAAAGCCTCAACAGAACAGCCCTTTCCCATCTCAGCACAGATCAAAAGAAATCGTTTTTCCTTCTCTATCCCTCCCATCCCACCCAGCTTTTCTCCAAAATTAGCACGTTCAGGCTTGAATGAACTATGATAAAACATTATATTGCAATGTACGAAGACGGTGTGCATGTTCGTTGCCATTTTTTTTTCACAGAATGTTACAACTTCTTGGGACTTTAAAATCTAGACTATTACATCGTTCTGCTCTCAAGATTTGGGTCTGGCACATTTTCCATATGAGCGCCAACACGGTTAAGGATCATGACATTTGAGCCCAGAATTCTGGTTTCTGGAAGAGCCTAACCTTGCATGCATGAACTACGCTTGGGCGAGACCGCTTGCTATAGATACAGGAGGAAACTGGAAACTGCTACATCAGCACCTGTTATTGGCAGATGTCTCCAACCAAGGTTATTGACTAAAATCCCCTGGCATACAGAACAGTTGAATTTAAAGCAGAGCTTGGAAATGTTGCTTTGGGGTGTAGTAATTCTCAGAATCTCCTGGAAAGTTAACATTGCCAAGCTTTGGCCTGAACCTGATAGCACAGCTATCTTCTCTACGTTGGCTCTTTCATACACACACTGGGGGCAGAAACCTCATTAGTCCCTCCATCCCACCTCAATTTGTTCCTAAATTAGCATGTTTGAGCTCACTGTACTGACAGTGAGGAATGTTATGAGTTCAACATCTGTAGGGCCACCTAAATCTCATGCATGGTTTGTGCGAGGGTGACAGTGTGTGGTCTGGAGCAATTTCCAACACCACTGCTGGACTGTCTCCCATGTAACCACTAGGAGAATCCTACGAAGTGTTATTGGGCCCAAGCACTTAGCCAGCTGTGTTACCTGTTAGCACCTGGCTGATAAACAATCATAGCTGAGATCCTGCATTGGGAAACTTACATGTAGCATGTAGCTATGTCTACATAGTGACAACTTCAAGTGCTACACCCCCCCAAATCACCGTTTAAGTGATGCTGCACCATGCAACATGGACAATGGGGAGATCAATGAAGATGTGTCCAGCTATTTTCCTGTAGCTGGACTTACTGCAACAAGCATTCACAGGAATCTCCAAGTTCCCCAGAAGGACCCTGCAGGTTTTGTCATTGCAGCAAATCGTTGGACACATCTCTGCTGATCCCCTTGGTCTCCAACCATGTGGAAATGGCTATGTTGAGTGGACGACTGGGACATGTAAAGGCTGGTTTAAGGACCTTAGGCTGGGGAAAGTTGTGATTGTTGTGTGGTCAGTGAGAATTCTAACCTCTTCAACAACCAAAAAAGTGGATTACAATAACACAGGTTAGTTTTACAGAATCCTAACACAATAACTGGGTGCCAGCTTATAATATATTCTTCTCAAAGTTCACATCACATATTGGAAATGGGCGCAGCCTGTTCAGTCTCACCTCTTTTTTTTCCTGGGTATCCAACCACAGATATAGAATGCACACAGTAAAGCATCCCTGCTCTGCACTCTAAGGGAAGATCAACAATAGTGGACCATTTGTCCTTCTGGAGAAATTAAGTAAATGGTTTTACTGAAGAACTTCTCATGGATGCCTCCAAAAACATGGCACTGGTGCCATGGCACTCTTTCAGCTCCAGAGAACACTCTGGATGCCTCACATTTCAAGCACCTCCCATCTCCCCCAATGGTTGCAGCTATCGGCTTCCAAGTCAACAGGGCAGTAGATACACACCAGGTTTTATTCTGAATTTTAAAAGGGTTATCCAAGGGGCTAACTCTTTTGGAGGAGTTCGGTTCAGCAACTTGGAGAGCATCCTTAAAGTCAGGATTAAAATCCGGAGTAGATTTGCCACCACCATTGGAACAGAAGCCACCACTCACCACTATCTACAAAGACACATGTCTACAACACACAAAATCGTAGAACCGTACAGTTGGAAGAGACCACAAAGGCCATTCAGTCCAACATCTGCGATGCAGGAATACACAATCAAAGCATTTCTGACAGATGGCCATCCAGCTTCTATTTAAAAACCTCCAAATATAGAGACTCCACCACACTCCGAGGCAGCAGATCCCACTGTCGAAGAGCTCTTAACATTAGCAAGTTCAGATGGAATCTCTTTTCCTGCTGTTTGAAGCCATTGCTCCATGCCCTAGTCTCTGGAGCAGCAGAAAACAAGCTTGCTCCATTTTCCTTCTAACATCCCTTCAGACATTTAAACATGGCTCCCTCTCTTCTCGAGGCTAAGCACATCCAGCTTCCTAAGCTGCTCCTCATAGGACATGGTCTCCTAGCCTTTCACCATTTTGGTTGCTCTCCTCTGGATACATTCCAGCTTGTCAATATCCTTCTTGAATTCTGATGCCCAAAACTGGACATCAGTTTTTTTTTTCCCTTTCCAATTTTAGTTCTTGTTGGAAAGCGGAAGGGCAACCACACTCTCCATTTAAGGCATATTTGTCTGAAGGGACGGTGGTGATGTGGGTGTATTTACGCACGGAGAATTAACAAGCCTTTCCCTTTGTCTTCTGGCACAGACGTAAGCATCTCGGATAGCAAAAAAATCCGTCAAAGGATGGAATTTACAAGCTATCTTTTCATAAAGTTTAAGTCAGACCGGCTCAGTTCTGGAAGCCCTTGGGGCTGAACGTATGCAGTCACAACAACCCCACTGTCTTGGCAAAACTGTACGAAATATCCGACTATAGACATACTACAGCAATCCGTTGTGTGGGGTAGGGGGGTCTATTGCTTTGGCCAGCCTGCTATCCCAGATAGAAAGTACACAGCAGTCAGCAGCCTATTGTGTGTTTCGCCTTGACTGTGGTTGGAGCAGCTACAGAAACCCAAAGTTTTACCTCTACAGGCAGAACAAGTGGGCTTTGTTACCTAGACAGATTACAGAATTTCTCTTCTCTCTCTCCCCCCTCCCTGCCCACTTTAAAGTCTGCTCTTCATAAAAGCCCAGCATGAACAGTGGAATTTCTGACTTGCCTCAGATACTGAGGCGACTTTTATAGTTTTCAAGTCGCTTCAGGGTTATATTTTAAAAGTTGAATTTCATCACATGTTTTAAGTTTGCTGAGGAGGGGAAAAAAAGATGTATTTTTAGTGGGGAGAAAAGTTTTTTCCCCTTCCCCCTTTCCCATTTCTCTCCCCCCTCCCATTCACAGATGTTTCATCTCAATCATACCCAGGCCTCAAAGCGTTAGCACCAGTCAAGTTTGTTCTCCTATGGAAGAAAAAGAGAAAATGTCATTTATTTGGAGGAGACGTGGGCCCTTGCCTCTTTCCAACACCGATTTCTTCCTTCTTTTTTCTTTTTCTTTTTATGAAACCACAATTAGTTTGTGAGTTAAAATCAAATAATAAATGCAAACCGACGGAGCTGTTGAGATTAAACTGAAGCCATGTTGCCGTACAGATGACACAGTGTGGTCACCTGTTAGGCTTAGGCTGAAATTTCCCCAGCTCCTTCCTTTTAGTGTAGAAGAGCGGGTAAGATCCAAGAAAGGCTTGCAGATAACCAAGGTTTAATTGTTCTGTAAGTCAAAGCCAAGAATGCAGCTAGTCCCACAAACAATGGAAGTGATGGAGTACAAAGTGCATAATACCATAATACAAGTATTAGGAAAGATTTAACGGCCAGTGTGATGTAGTGATTTGAGCACTGGACTACCAGCCTGGAGATGAAGGTCATTTCTGCACTACACTGTTACAGTGCTATTACTCCACTTTCAACATCCTGTGAAATTTTGGGTTTGTAGTTTATTGAGACCGAAGAGCTCTCTGGCTGAGAATTCTCAATGCTCCTCCCTAAACTGCAAACTGCAAGACTCCACAGGACGTTGGAAGTGGAATAATAGCACTATAACAGTGTAGTATGGAAAGGCCCTGAGGTTTGATTCCTTGCTCAGCCATGGAAATCCACTGGGTGAGCTTGGGCCCATCACACTCTCTCAGCCCTAGAAAACTGTGCTAGGTTCGCCTTAAGGTCACAGTAAGTCAGAAAAAGACTTGAAGGCACACACCATCAGAAACATTTAACCTTCCCCAAATACATATATTATGAGATGAGACATCTTGGAAAAACAAATAGTCAGATGGTGAAAAAAGTTGCTTCCAGATCATTTTTATGGGTTTCTGAAGGAAGGAGAGGATTCTCAGACATCCTTCATAAGTGGAATAGCATTTCAGTTATTGAATCCAGAAACGTAGGAAAGTGTCTCGTAGTGAGTCTTGACAGCATTGGCAACTCCCATTGACAGCAACCAGGTCTCCGTTTTAGGAATAATTATTTTGTAGTCCGACTTGGTAATCCCTGAAACTCCTTCACGTCAAAGCACCCACCAGATTCAACCCTGCTTAGTTTCCAAAATCAGACAATACCAGGTGTGTGCAGAGTAGCTATGATGTCAATATAATTCCCAGAAGGTGTTTGTGCAACCATTTTAAACACAGGAAGTTTATGTGTTGGCTGGATGGTGAGAGGAACAATCCAACCAAATCAGTGAAAGGGTGGAGCACATAAATGAAGCTTAAGCTGCAGTCCTGTGTGTCCTTAACTGGACATAAACACATAGAAAGCAATATGGGCTTACTTCCAAGTAGACATTATAAAATTGTACTGCTAATGGTGCTTCGTATTACAGAAATACTGTTTTGTTTCAGTTTCCCTTCCTTTCCCACTGAGAACTGAATTCTCTTTCCTCCAAATGTCAACATACTATATATATGGAGCCCTGGTGGCACAGTGATTAAATGCTAGTACTGCAACCACAAGGTTGTGAGTTTGATCCTGCCTGGCTCCAAGGTTGACTCAGCCTTCCATCCTTCTGCAGGTCGGTAAAATGAGTACCCAGCTTGTTGGGGGCAATTAGCTAAAACACATTGTAAACCACTTAGATAACACTCAGTTGATAAGCGGTATAGAAATAAATGCTATTGCTATAAAAAGTAAAGTATGGGCCTTCAAGATGGCAATATCATGAATTTCCCAGCGTTTCCTTAGACAAGGAATATTCAAATGTGGTTTGGCATTGCCTTCCCCTAAAAATAGACTGCAGCACCTGGTATTCTCTAGCGACCTCCCTTCCAAGTACTAAACCGGCCCAAACTTACTTAACTTTCAAGATCAGATGGGATCTAGTAATCTTGTTTTCATCCTAACTTATCATCAGGGAACTCTGAAGGGATAAAATGCTGCCCCAAAGTGGGAAACCACCAAATGATGGTATCGTGCCAAAGGAACAATGGCCATTTGGAGAGGTCTGAAATGAGCACCAACGCCTGAGATTTCCCATTCTTGATTTGTACAATACAGTGAAATAAGAAATACCCCCTCATGAAAACAGTAACATCATTTGTATGCCTGGTTCCTAGCAACCTGAAGAACATTCGAGATGGGTCTCTGCAGCATTGTTTCTTCACGATTAGCTATGTGAGGGGTCATAGTGACAGCTTTCCCCATGGGAAGCAATTTTGATGAAAAGCTTGGTATGCTTATTCCATCGTCCTGGTACCTTCAGAGCTCTTGTTATCATTGCCAATGTGGCAGAAACCCAGTTTTCTCCTTGAACATCTAAGTTAGACAAGAGACTGGTTGGAAATCAAAGCCTGCATTATTAATGACATTACCTACGCACAGCCTTCATTTAAATAGTGTCGTGTAGGCTTTTCCTTAGGACTTTAAAATGAAATAAAAGAAAGCCCTAGAGGGACCACACCAAAAAAAAAAAAAAATGGGGGGGAGAAAAATTAAAAGGCAAAAATTTTACTGCAGAAACATAAATATGTAAAAAAAAATGGACTGTGCAAGGGAAATGAGTTGTATCTGTAAAACTGCAGTTGCCAACTGCAACAAGAACAGAACAACCTAAGAAAAGGGAGTCAATCAGCATGTTGTTCTGGGCAGTTTTTTTTTCCTGATTTTTTTCCCCTTCTCTCCTCCTTTGTTCAAAGTAAGGCTATGAAACAATTAAAGTGAGTCTTATGATATGGCCCAGCGAGAAAAATAAAGCCAAATGTCGGATAGCTCTCTGTTTTTACAATCACTGGCCATCCAGGAGTTTTGTGTTTTTGAGCTTCTGGTAGACCATCTGGTAGAGAATGGTGGGGTTGGGAGTCATTGTGCAGACTGGAGTTAAAACATTTCTTGGTCAATTAACTGACTTCATCAATGTGTGATTTGTAAAGACTCAAATTTAAAGAGCTTCACATGAACATTTTGGGGTAACAGAACTGCTTCTGCTTAACTGAAATATATGGTTATCATCTTTTATTGCTTCATCATCATCATTTAGGCAGGGCCTTTGACATGGTGCCCTGAATGATTCCCACTACCCCCAACCCACAAGTCCTTCCAATTGTGTCCTTACAACTTCTGCCATTGCCAATCATTCCCTACTCTCCCACACACATTTATTCACCAGGCAGATTAACTTTTGGATGGGAAAAAAGACAAGCCACTGCTCTGTCCTATTGTTTGATAGGACACCGACATCTTAGATTCCTCATCTAACTGTGGTGCCAAAAAGTTGCTATTGCATAATGGATGTATTTTACCGATTGCAGCAAAAGCAGCGTTACACAGAAGCATGTTCTTCTGTGCTTTGTCTTTGCACGTTATGCACTACAAGTTGTGGCTTCACACTATCCATTGCAGATGTGCAATGTCTTATTGTGCATTGTGCTTTGCACAACAGCACCTGGTCACTGACATGTGTTGCACAACGTTGCTATTCTGTGTGGGGACTGCATAGTGCTCACACAGTTTATCTCAGCAAGAAGATGTTTGTGCTGTGCAGAGGGAATACTAGATTGCAGCCTTAGTGTGTTCCCCAACATAACATTTTTAATTTTTCTAAAGTAGGGAAAATGGCCAAAAATCCAGTAAAATCATCCCTTCACACAAACACAAAATTATTTTAGAAGTAAAAAATAAACCTAATTTGCTACATTTAAAAGTAAAAAAAAAATGCCACTTATTATATCCCAAAAGAATAATTATTTTGTTCTCATTTCCCCCCAGGTTGTAAAGCTTTACAACATTACTTATAAAGCTAAGTTCCATGTTCTGAAAATAGGCCCATCAAGCTCATTCAAAGTAAAGGAGATAAAACCTCAGCACAAAGAGAGAGAGATAGCTGTTTACACTGAATTGTCACTGTTGTGTGAAATGCAGCAAATCTGGCACCAGATGCGATGCCAATGAAAACAGTGCACATACTGGACACCAGTGATGTAGACTTGAGTCAACTGACTCAGACTCAAGTCGGACTTAAGTCACTTCATGACTCAATTTGGCAATAAATGATGCACTGACTTGACTCAACTTGAGACTTGTGTATTTTTAGTGACTGACTTGCTGCCCTTGGTTCAGTAACATAACGCATTCATCCAGAAACCTTACGACTTTGAACAACGCTTCCATCTCTTTTTGCCTACTGGTCACAGGACAATCTCTCTCAAGCTCAAAGTGTGGGTGTATTTCTCAAAGAGGAACAGCAAATGGGTTAGGTAATGGGCTTGAGGCAGGCTTGAGATCTGCTCAGCAGCCTGTCCCCGGTGCATATCGGAAGAGTCTTCTAAAATGTTTCCTAAGAGATTCAACTTGAGACTTGAAGGTAGAGACTTGAGACTTGACTTGAAACTTGGAGTAAAAGACTTAAATACATCACTGCTGGATACACAATCACAATCAGCCCAGCTCACTTCAGAAGACAAGGGCCCTTGGAGATGGGCCTCCAAATTTATTCTGGAATTCACATGCATCTCTGAAAGCAAAGACTTACATACACAGATACAGGGAAATGACAAAGCTGGATGCATCCAGGGTGGTGATGATTTTGGTGGCAAGGAACTAACTGTGCCCTGTGCTTTAACGGGACACCTTGAGTAACAGCAGACAGAAAGCACCAATTGTGTGGATATTCTCCCAAGATTACATATATTTTGGGAAAAACTCTTTCCTCCAGCAAGATGACTGGTCCCATTTCAATCATTGTGGCAACACCAGGAGATCACAATCAATGTAGAAGAACAGAACTTCACTCCAAGCACTTAAAATGCACTTTGTTCTGTTCCTGAAAGAGATGATGATGATGATGGCTGCCATCATCATCATCATCATCATCATCATCATCATCATCATCATCTCCCCTTTCCCCATCTCCTTTCTCATTTTCTCTCTCTTTCTCTCCTGGGGGAAAGAGGTGAAATTAGGTTTACATTTTGTTGGCTAGAACAGGATTGCAAGTGGCATTATTTATATTATTGGAGATAGAGAAAGGGACGAGCGGGAGGGGCACAAAAATGACTGATGTTGAGGTGGAGGGTGCCAATTTCAACAGAGCAAACTGGTTGATAATTTCATTTTGTACAATATGTATCACAAGACCACAGGGTGGCACAAGGCTGGAGAGAGCAGGAAATCCTGCCTGGAATAATTGCTGAAAAATTAAAATGAGAAAAGAAGCTTTGTTTCTGGCACAGAGGGGAAAATTAAACTACTAGTATTCATTTTTTCTGAAGAATTTTTTGTCTTCCAAAACACTTAACTGGCTTGTTCCCCTGCTCTTATTCCTTGACCCTTTTATAACTGGAGATGAGTGGGATTGAACTGGAAGCCCTTTTGTGTGCAAAGAGAGGGCTGGATTATTGAACGCTGTCCTCTCCTCCCTCCTGTACCAAGTCCCCCCTCTCCCTTCCTTCTGTTTGTACAGAACTCCAGAGCTACATCACCATCCTGTTTACTCCAATGACACCTACTCACAGATCAGCACGTGCAGAATTTCAGCCATGAAGTTTCTTAGAGGCACACCGGTGCAGGTTCATATGTCTCAGAAATATACCGGTAGGCCATTTTTGTCCTACACTGTTATAGTACTATTATTCCACTTTCACTATCCTGTGGAATTGTAGATTTGTAATTTACTGAGGCCAAAGAGCTCTCTGGCTGAGAATTCTAAAGGCCCCTCCCTAAACAGGTTTGCACAGATGTTGAAAGTGGAATAATAGCACTATAACAGTGTAGTGCGGAAATGGCCATAATCAGAGTAAGGATTGCTGGTTCTCACTGTCAAGCACTTCCATTGCTCAGTGTAATCCATGAGTAACAATTGGCTTCCTCTGTATACCACACCCTCCTCCCATACAAAAAAACCACAGCATAGGCACTCTTTCCTGACATAGTACCATTATGGGCACTGTGTGGAAAACAAACATGGTAGCTACTTGGTAGAGCCAGTGTAGTGTAGTGGTTTGAGTGCTGAATTAAGACTGCAGGAGATCAGGGTTCAAATCCTTGCTCAGTCATGGTAACCCAATTGGGTGACCATGGGCAAGTCACACTCTCTCAGCCTCAGAGGAAGCAATGGCAAACCCCTTCTGGAGAAATATCGGTACCAATGACAGAATCACCTTGGTTGCCAGAAACTGAAAATGACTTGAACACACACAATAAGAACAACAAGCTACTTCGTAAGGTTGCATAGAACAAAATCCTACCTATGGTTTTATAGGTAGTAAAGTAACTATTAAACCCCAATGTGCTTGAGGAAGTCAACCCATGTTGTGTTTGGTTTGGCTAACATCCAGGCAAGCGGGCATCAGCTTGTAGCCTACACTGTACTGTTTGTCAAAGTTATGCTTTCCCTTCACAAAACGGAAGGGGTAAGTAATGTAGTAGTGTAGTAGACTGGGGAAAGAACTAGCATGGTGTAGGGGCCTGAGCATTGTACTACAGCCCTGGAAAACAGGGTTCGATTCCCCCCTCATCCATGGAAACCCACTGGGTGAGCTCACAGCCCACTAAAAGTCCTGCAAACAGGTTCACCTTAGAATCGCCATAAATCTGAAACGACTTGAAGGCACACAACAATGATTGGGAATTGAGAGAGTTAGGTTTAAGTCCCCACTGAGACCTAAACCCAACTGATTTTTGGACACTTACTATCCTCAACCCATCTCAAAGCATTATTGTAAGGATACAACAAGGAGAAAGGGAGCCATGATCCAGCCTAACTACAACAGACCCATTAAATTAATAAAATTTGTGTAAGTGTTGGCTTAACAGGTTCCCACTGAAACAACAGGTCTACTCCAGTTGGGACTAGAGTAAAGATTTTCTCAGCATTGGAGCCTCCTAACTAGCTTTCTTAGAAAGGATCAGTTAGGCTACTTACTCACCTGGATGTTTTAACCGGTTGCAAATAGTTAAAAAATGTAGTTCCTACTTAGTTGTTTCATTATTACATAAAATATTTTATCTAGTTTTTTTAAAAAAAAAAAAATCTATGATCACACATTGCTCTGAAATTCCAGCAGGATGAACAGCGGCATACACGAGTTTTTTTAAAAAATAAATTAAAAATTCTTGACCCACGCTTGGAAGGCAGCGGAACACTCACTTCTCAGTCTAACGTTTGAAAATTCAGCAAAGGGCATCGTTTTGAAACAGCTGTTTTCAACCAAGGGATTTAATTTGTAGCTTTTGAGAAGGGAGCGATTCAATTCAACCCCCCAATTTTCCCTTCCTTCCCCACTGCCTCTCATAAAGTGCATGACAACGTAACTTTTTCCTCTGGCGCACGAGTGAACAGCTTACCTGTTTCTTGCAATTTCCTGGATCTTTGTGTGACCACAGGAAAACGTCTGCTAAGCCCTACCAGTCTCATGTTCTTCTGGAAATGTTTATTCCTCCTGCCAAGCTAAACAGCTTTAACTTGGCACCCAGCTCTCCCAACTTCAGGCTTTAGTGATACTTTCCTCCCATTTCCCAGCTTATCAGCTTCCAGCTCAGGTGGCATTTGGAAGGGGAGTGTATAGCGTATAAAACTGTAGCATAGGTTTAGAGGGACCTCAGACGAATACGCCAAGCCAAGCCACTTCTATATTTTTATTGGGCTCCTTGCAATCACTCCCAATGGTCCATGTGAATCTGGCTCCTGTCCACTTGGCCATCAGCCATGGACTGCCTCAGCCAAGTGTGGGGTTCTGCGGGCAAATGGCAGGGCTAGGATCCAGCAGGTTTCCAGTCAAAGGCAAGAGGAACACATCAAACAGCAACAGGACTCAGATGTTCTAACTGTTCTGCATAGGCTAAGGTACTCCATAGAGATTTAATTCTTCACTAATTTTCTTCCTGAAGGAAGATAACTTTAGCAATTATCTTCCTACTGCAAGGAAGTATTAAACTGTGCAGTTTTCAAACACTATTCACAATTCGGGACTTATTCTACACAAAAACTCACTTGTGGTTGTTTTGAGATTTTTTTTCTCCAGAATTTCTGCAGAAACTTTATTTCTGTGCAGAAAATGCTGCTTCATGCACAGAACATGCTTTCTGCTCAAAGCAACTGCAGGTGATTTTTGATCAGGGTTTAGTAAGTCCTAAACTACAAAGATGCTTATTAATCCAGGACTCTTCTTCTCAGGCTTTTTCAACACTCAAGAAACACTCTCCACCATAAGAGACTCTACAGTTTTGTCCCTTAGGTTCTTTGCCCTCCAGGTGGGAGGATGGCTTCCTAGCCTGCTTGCAGGAATACTGTCTGCCTCCAGGGCTGTGAGTCTCCATGAGACCTAAGCTGGATACAGGACAAACTCCCTGCTCAGTAGAGGTCTTTCCTACTCTTAAGAGTTCATCTTTCTGGATCTTAGTTCTTTTCTCCATCTCCTTCTCTCTGCCCTTCCTCTCCAGACTTCCCTAAGTTCCTCCACAAGTCCCTTCTCCTATTTTATCCCACATTCCTCTTTGACTAGCCTCCACCCTGGCTTTTTGTCCCTCTGCCACTCTATCCAAGGTCCCCTTCCCATTTCCAAGTTCCTCCACCACCAATTGTTGACCACCAATGATGTCATTTACGGGCATCAGGATTTACCTCTCTCTTACAAACAGGGCTAGGGCCTTCCTCAAGTTGCAGACTGCAGACACATGGCCACTCCGAGTAGAAAGATTCTTCCAGATTTGAACTCATCCTAGACATTCCTATTGCTGAAACACACGAGGGTTTTGTGCTTTTTTTAGGCCCAAGCAACTTCCAGTTCCAAGTTAAAAGAGAAGACAGAACATGATAATAGTAATAAAATGCTCTGAAAAGTGAGCTGGCCTAGCTGTATCCACTGGTGGCCAACACTAATCTTCAAAGATCTTCTGTTTAACTTCAGCATGCCTGGTGTGATCAATGCAGAGGAAAAAAATCCAATTGTCCCAAATTTACAGAGGCTTCTGAAGCCAGGAATTCAAAGGCAGGTACAGGCTGAAATAGGCAACGGTGGTCAAACAGTTTCTTTCTGCCAGCTGCTCAGTAAACAAAGTAGCCCCAATTGCATCCCAGCTCCTTGTCAGGCATCAACATTGAGTCAACAACTCGCTCTCGTGGCTTAAGGCGTTTGATGTTTACTTTGTTCTCTCCACAGTTCAAAAGAAAAGCACTAATGCACCAGTCCTCTTACCAAATACAATCTTAATCCCAGAATCCAGAGCCTTTTGCTGTTGACCAGTTAAGTCTGTTAAGACGAAAAGGATTTGATCAAGCTTTACATAACAACCCAGAAGTTAAATCCAGCCTCTTTTCTGGACTGATCAGACAGTTCTTTTTATCTTTCTTGCTCAGATGGCTTGTTAATCATCAGTGTGTTTTGGGTTGGGGGGTGCTAGAAGGAGGTAATGATTCTAATAACGTGAAAACAAAAACAAGGGATTTAATCATTTATCTAAATGCTGCTTTGTCTTTTCACGGCACATCTGCAGTAGAACACATTCTTGATTCAGACAGTGGCTTGTGGGCACCACGGAGGGCCCTCTAACCTGGGACATGACAAATCTAAGAAGTATTTGCTGAATCAGGAAACTTGGGGTTATCTGATATTTGACAAAGAATATAGTATGCAAATCAATATGAGGCTATATGATATATAGAGCTTGGAAGCAATGCATTAGAAGTTAACGGTACTATTTTGCTTTTCATGTTTAAAAGCTGGACATCATTCCATTTGCCAGGAAATGCAACAATGTTCCTTCCCTGGCATTAAAAAGTGACTCATTTGGGGCCTGGAGAGATGAACTGCCAGCACTGTGAATGATGCTTCCTCCAGTGGTTAGAGGACCACATCACTCTAGTCTACTCCAGGCCATTTCCACACTATATTGTTATAGTGCTATTATTCCACTTTCAACATCCTGTGGAATCCTGAGGTTTGCAGTTTAGGAAAAGGCATTCAGAATTCTCAGCCAGAGAGCTCTTTGGCCTCAGGAAACTACAAAGCCCAGAATTCCACAGGATGTTGAAAGTGGAATTATAGCACTATGACAGGGTAGTGCAGAAATGGCCCCAGTGTGCTGAACAGCTCTGGCAAACTCTCTGACCACCATTTATATGGTTCAACTAAGTGCATCAAACCTACATTCCACCCCCCCCACACACACACACACGAAAAAAACACACACAGGTGATGGAACATCATGTTAATGAGCCATAGGACACAGTGCTTTCTAAACCCACCAGAATAGCAATGCTAACAGGTTGCTCTGGAGATGGGGATATAATAAACAATGGAATAAGTAGTAATGATCCAGTATCTGAAAATACATAACATTTGTCATGTGTCACAGCACTATCAGATAAATATCAGAAACCACTGGTTCAGAAGAAAGGGGTGGGGAGAATGCAACAGCCTGTATGTCAAGAGTACCACTACACAACTCATCCTTATGGCTTGGACTGAACATTGGACTGCAAGAAGCTAAAAGCCATGTCCTGGCAAGAATGGATCAACTGGTGCCTGATGCACCAGGCAGAGCCACAAGTAAAGAATTGCAGGCCAGAGGCTTGAGATTACAAGTCATAGAATCATAGATTTGGAAGAGACTCCAGGGGCCATCCACTCCAACCCCCTGCCATGCAGGAACCCACATCAAAGCACTCCCAACAGATGGCCATCCAGCCTCTGCTTAAAAACCTCCAGAGAAGGAGACTCCACCACATCCCCTCTGTCTCTCTCTGAAGGGAGACTGGAATGAGGATGTGAGTAGACGTATGAGCCAAAAGAGAAGGTGACCGAACAGGAGGGAAGAGGCTCGATGGCAGAGGGTATAAGGTTTACCAGTCAAATAAGCAAGGCTTCAGACTTACTACCCAAATCTAACCTGGAAGTATTTATAATCTGACTAAGAGGAACAAAGGGCAGCTCCATGTTGTGACATCAGGGAATCACACTTTCCTTTCTTGTCTATGTCGTTGTAGCATTGCACAGAGGATGCTACTTCACAGATGAACTATTCCAGTCTGTGAACTGGTGCCCCTTCTGGGCATCCACTTAGGAACAAGGGCCTGGATCATATAAATTCCAGTGGTGGTGTACCTACGGCATCAATAGCAGCACTGCTAGAAAGAGGAGGGGAAAATTTGTAGAAGCAGCAGAGGGAGGAGATGCTGTCGCCACAACATGGGACAGGCAATTGTCCAAGCCATCCCTTCCATACTAGTTTAGCTCTATGGACTTGCCAGAAGCCAGGCATTTAGAAAATAGATTTCCTCCCTTTTCAGACCCCCCCCCCGCCAAAAGTAACACCATTAAAGTAACAGACCATAACACTAGTATAGTGCCGTAATAGGATGCCAATCAAATGATGCTGTAACCAAGTCAGATTTCCATTGACTTCAGTATTGTCTATGCCAGGAAGTCAGAACTGGGTGACCTGGGGGTCCTCGTGCAACCCCCCTAGGGCTGTTTTTGTTGCTCTCAAGGCCCTCCCAGACTAATCCCCATTAAAAAAGAAAAAAAAAGATTTGGCAGAAAAATGACAATTGTTGCTGTCAGAAACCACCAGAAGTTGCAATTCTACAAAACCAGGTGCAGTTTTCTTCTCACATCTTGCTTTCACCCCCACCCCCCTGCAAAAAAATGTAAATTTTATATAACTAGAAGTGGGATTCCAACTAGGGGTGGAAAGAATATTTGCAACCACTCATTTCCAGGTCAAAAACAGTCTGGAAACCCCATCAGGAGCAGAAAGACTTCTGCAAAGTCTTCT
This sequence comes from Ctenosaura bakeri, assembly GCA_948474755.1. Lineage (NCBI taxonomy): Eukaryota > Metazoa > Chordata > Lepidosauria > Squamata > Iguanidae > Ctenosaura > Ctenosaura bakeri. The sequence goes on from CAOLHI010003022.1 coordinate 165,289, forward strand.
CCAATATTCAAATGTCCCAAAGAGTTTAGAGGAATTATTTTGCAGAGAAATACATGTGGCTTTTTTGCATACACACACATACACACACAGAGTCAAAAACCCAAGTTTTCTGGGCAGAAAACAGCATAGAAAACACAGTTTCCTGTGCAAGAAACACCCTGCAGGAAAAAAAAAACTATTTTTTTTGCACGAAAAAAGGGGAAAAACATATTTCTCTACAGAGTATTCCTCTGCATCATTCTGGGACATTCAAATATTGTGGAGAAATATCCACTTTCACCTGCAGCAGGGAGAAAACAACAGTAATTATTTCTCCTGGCATGGACTATTTCCCTAATTCTCACTATGTACAATTTGGCTTCTGGTAGTTAGTGTGGCCCACAGTGGGTTGCAAGAAGTAGACGCTGGTCCTAGACACCTGGAGCTTCCCTCTCCACCAGTCCACACAGTCTGGCATTGGATCTCCTGAGTTTCAGACAGGCAACTTTCTCAAAAAGGACAGGAATGGACTTCTGGCATGCAACACGTATGCTATAGCCCACTGATCTTGAGCCCAAATATGTCATCAGTAGCCCCACTGTTGAGTCCACCATCCAGCAGTTCTTTGATTCTTTGTGCCCTGTTGTCCCTGCGGGTTTTTGTGGTCTGGTTTTTCAGAAAATCTTGTACTTGCGAAGCCAAGAGTGCAAACAGCTGTGACTATATGTATATTTGTCTTGGATCATAAAGGGGGAAAGAAAGGGGGGAAAGAAAGAGGAAATTGCTAAGGAAAGAATTTAGGACAAAAAGTCTCATTTTATCCCAGGTCTTGGGTTCTCAGTCTTATACTTCCATTTATGCCTTAAAATGGCCATATATTAGCTCATGGGATCTCCACAACCACAGATTTTGGGAAAATCTGGACTATTTTTGAACTACAAGTCTCAAAATCCCCCAGACAGCATGCTAGCTGGAGGATTCTGAGAACTGCTGTTCAAAAAGTAACCCCTCTAAAATCTGCTATACTGGATGCCCAAAAGTCAAAGACCTAGTTCAGTTACAGAACTCTTTGGTGAATAACAAGTGAAGCGATTGCTCCATTCAGAGAATACACTATGTTAAGTGAATGACTCTTGGATTCATTCATTTCCCCCTCCTCTCTTCCAGCACAACTGTGGAAATGTTCAGAAGATTATACACCTTTTTAAAACTAAACCCGGCTGGAACAAGCCAACATAAAACCATGGTTTATGAAGATGACTAATTTCATAGTTACATTCATAGTTACATTTAAGTACTGTTAAGGTAACTACATTTTGAGACAATGAAAGTAACTAACAAGTGGGAAGAAGATTATATCTGGGAGTGGAAAAAGTGCAGTCTTTAATTACTTTTTCTAGTTCTTGGTAAGGGACCTTTTAAAATGTCTCTTGAACAGGATTTTTCAAGTTTTATGCCATTATCTTATCAATCCTAAGGGTTTGGGGGGATTTTTTTGGAGAAAAACGAATTAGCAATGTAACACTTTTTTTGTATAAAAAAAACCTGCAATGCTAATAGCAAAGTCTTTTGCAAGGGGTTGTAACAAGTTATATGAAACTTTACATCTTTTTTTAGCAACCACGCTGGGGAAGAGCCACAAGGACATAACAGCAGCCTCCCAAACAAAATGAAAAGGAAGAGGAAGCAGAGAAGATGATGGCATGTTGTTGTTGATAATGATGATGATGATGGTGATGATGATGAAAGAGGGCACAGAGATCAACCATCTACCTGCCTTGCAAGCACAAGGGAAGCCAAGGGGACAAGCATCTCCCATCATGAAAAAGTCTTCCTGCCTTCCTCATAACATTTATAGCAATGACTGGCAGACTACTGAGCACACAAAATGTGAAAAAAGAGCATTTTATTCCTTAAGACGAAGGGCTGCTGCTGGCAAGTCTGAGAAAATAATATACTGGATATTATGTTAGCCTTAAGGCTGCTTTTTCATTGCCTTCTAAAATGCCACTGCTCAAGGCAATACATTGATTTAGATATTCAAGCCTGGTATTCCACTCTATAAAGGTAAATATAGCCATCCACTGTAATGGCATTTCATGGTCCTTTTAAGTGGTTTTAACTTGGAGTCCCTCCCTCTAATACTAAGGGTGGTGAACAGTGATGACTTTGCTATGAAAATGGGGCCATTAAGAAATAAGAAATAGCATCGGGATGCTCAGGGGAGCCTTGAGGTTTGCCAAAATAATGGGGTTTAAAAAGAGAAAGTCACAGAGAACAAAATGCCAGAAAAGGGGGTGAAATAGAGAGAAACAGTCCAACAGTGACAGAGTTTGGTCAGTAGAGGTGGAATGTTGACAAACAGCTGGAAATGACAGGGAGAGGTAAGAGCAGAACATCCTGCTTGGAGGAAATCATTGCATGAAACCAGAAGAGGAAACACCCCTTTTCCAAGACATAGCAATGCTTTGTTTTTTGGCAAGGTCCATTTTTCACTGACAAAATCTGCCAGCACCCATTATACCAGCAGGTCTGATAAGGAGCAAAAATAACCCCCAAAACTCTACAACACAGGTCTCTTTGAGCTGCCCCACTGCTAACACAGTTCACCCAGATGTCTTTCACTGGATGACAAAATAATTTTTTCCTTCATCTTGCCACCTATACACATGGCTACACATCCTTTTGTGCATGGGAAGAAAGCGTTTCCACACCCTAAAGATGAAAAGGTATAGTGGTTATTTTTTTTTCCAAGAAAAAGGGTTACCTTCCAGATGAAAGTGTTCATTTTCAATGGACTCCCTGTAACCTTCACCAGCTGCATCCTGTAGAAAACAACAAAAGAGAGGTCTCATATTAGCTTGCTTTGCTCTACACAAGAGTTGTTGCTACACACCTTCAAGTTGTTTCCAAAACCTATCACAGATTTTTCTGGACAAATTTTGTTCGGAGGCAGTTTGTCATCACCTTCCTCTGAGGCTGAAAGAGTGGGACCTGCCCATGGTCACCCAGGAATTGTTCTTATTTCCAATTTATGGTGACCCTAAAGCAAACTTATCACAAAGTTTGTTTGGCAAGGGGGAAGGGGATTGCCTTTGCCTTCCTCTGAGGTTGAGAGAGTGTTACTTGCCCAAGGTCAACCAGTGGGTTTCCACGGCCAAATAGAGTGTCTCCCAACACTCAAGCCATTATACCACACTGGTTCTTATATAGAGGATGCAGGAGAGCTAACCCAGGGCAAGAAGCTGGGGTCTTTAACCTTTTGCTCCTCACTGATTTAGCATTGCCAGATCAGCACTACCTCAGCCACAGAAATACCAGTGTCAGAACCTGAGCCCAAGGGGAAATTCCTTGTGATATCATGGGGGCAAGGCTAGGTGATGCTACAAAGCTGATGCTACAAAGGGCAGCCCTTGGCAAACTCACGGTGCCTTGGCATCAACCTCACAGAGTTATGTCATCCAACCAAAACAGAAAGGGTAAGAAATCAGGAACACACACACAAACACACACACTTTTCAAGGCAGCACTCTCATCTTGAGATTTCTTACCCTGAGAACCAGAGAAGAAAGTCTAGGCTCTGAGAACTCTAGTCCTGATCCAGTTCAAGGCCACAAATCCTGCTATTAAAACTAGCCGAGAATTTCATGTTTCCACCAGTGGAATCCCTCCTCTTAGTACAAATAGGAATGAAAGTGGGACCAGAATAATAATAAAGCCCTGATCCGCTCCCTCCTCTGCCTGAGTGTCATTCCCTCTGGAGCCCCTGTGACATTGTTCACACGGGGTGGGGAGAGGAAGGAAAATCTGCCCTAAATACAGGAATGTGTCGTGTTTTGCGTTTGTACTCTGTCCCTAGGACTTTAACATGAAACACCAAGAAGCAGTGTTGTTTTATCAATGGAAACATGAAGAGCATCTTTGCAATTCATAGCTCTGCATACATATTTTATACAGAAATTTTGGGACATATGCAAAGAATTTGGGGTGAACAAAAGAAGATAACATGGAGAACGTAACAGGCAAGAAAAGAGATTTAAAGATTACAATACTTCTCTACAAGGCACCTTAATATTTAGCACTCCTGTATCCTGTCAGATATAAAATGCCAAACAGAATCTATTATAGAGCTGTAAGGGCTGGTTTGAATGAAATCAAGTGTTAAAATATGACTCCCCCCTCCCAAAAAATGAAAAACTGGAGCTGCCAAAAGATTCAGAAATGTTACAGACGTAGGCTTAACCTCAAGTCTGTCTCAGTTTGCTTGAAAACTTTTTGTGTCTGCGCTATGCAAGCTTTCCATTTTGTGGGAAAAAACAGAGGTGACCAGAGGATTTTGCTGATAATATTGGAGAACAGCATGGGGAATGCAACTCTTTTTTCATTTATCTAGACCAGTGGATGGATATGGATGAAACCAGCAGGGATTTCCCAGATTATGGATTCAACCTAGTAATGGCTGAGCCAGTATTAGTGTTACTCAATAAAACATTAGAAGTTGTTAGTGGAGTTCTAAATTAATTCCAAAGGCAAGAAATAGGTGTCAATCACCCCTCTGACAAGGATTCCATGTTCAGCTCCATCCTATAAGCTTTATTCACAGATAAAACAGTAACTCTTTTTGCATCTTAAGTTTTATTGTATAGAACTGTGAACTTCCAGAGTCATGACTGACTGTCAAAAATGCGGTTGTTTCCAACTTACAGCAACTCTAAGGTTGAACCTACTACAGGGTTTTCTTGGCAAGATGTGTCCAGAGGGAGTTTGGCATTGCCTGAGGCTGAGATAATGTGATGCGTCCAGGGTCGGTCAGTAAGTTTCCATGCTCAAGTAGGAATTCGAACTCTGGTTTCTGGAGCTGGAGCTCAATGCTCAAACCATTATGCAAATAAATTACCTTTTATAGCAAATGTAAGTTCCTGAACCAGGACCTACCATGAAGTCGCCATCCCCATTCCAAAGCTAAAACCAGAAGTGCCAAGAATCACATGCAACCAGTGGGTCATTTGCTACACTATCCCATTTTATGCTACAACTTTATAAATAAACTCGATTTTACCCCAAACAATGCAAACTATCCTTGTGCCCAATTTCAACTACTGCACCACTCAAGGGTGGGGAGGAAGTAAAGAAGAACTTCCTCAACAAAAGAAAAGATACAGTGCTTTGGAAGTAAAAACACTCCTGTCTTCATGAGATTTTCATGTATGTCTTTTTTTATTCAAAGTACCAGCTGTTGTTTATCATTTTCCATTTTGTACCATTTAAGAATTCGTTTAAGTAGCAAGCCGATAAGTACCAACAACACAGTCTCTGGGTTTTCAAAAAATCCCCCTCTATAGAATTAATTATTATAATTGCAACTTCCAAACAACTGTTTTGTTGAGTTTGTAAATGTGGCAATATATGTTTTAATGGCTCATGAACTGAATGCCCAGCGTCCACTGCAATCCTTTTGCATTTCAGTGACACCACTGGGCAGAGAAAACTCATCAGCTGTCAATTAAATTTGCTCCTTCATGCCAGTCTGATTATGGCATTCATTATCTCTGACAGACAGACATTGACAGGGCTATGTGGGCAGCCAGACAGTATGTAATATTATTATTCTCAGAAACAAAAAGAGAAATATTTACTTATTAATGCAGAAAGAAGTAGCATGAGCTGCTGCATTGCCCCTGCTATTAATATATCACTGAAGGAAAAACAACAGCCTCTTTTTGGGAATGTATCCTTGCCTCAGTGTGGATGAAAGCAGACACACTAACATTTGACTGAAATCCATCCATGGGACAGAAGCTTAACTAAGGCCATTTCCGCACTACACTGTTATAGTGCTCTTATTCCACTTCCAACATCCTGTGGAATTCTGGGGTTTGTAGTTTCCTGAGGCCAGAGAGCTCTCTGGCTGAGAATTTTAAAGGTCCCTCCCTAAACTGCAAACCCCAGGATTCCACAGGATGTTGAAAGTGGAATAATAGCACTGCAACAGTCTAGTGCAGAAATGGCCTAATTCTCCCTGGATCACGGCCCTCATGTGAATCTAGGAATCTGTCACCCAAAACAGTGCTACGGAGCATTCCAAAATGGAAAAACAAAACCATTTCTTTGCCACAACATTGATTTTGGCCTTATATTGAAAAGGTACCATATCACAATTGCACACTTCTATGGGGAAGATGGAATATAAAGAACACAGCGAGTTCCACAAATGCCTGAAACTGTGCAGGCAACTTCAGAGCAGAAGGTAGGAATGGCCTCCTGCTCTCTGTGAGGTAATTCCCACGAGAAGAAACCTGATTTTCACCTGGAAAAAACGACCATGGATGAAAAAGCCAAAACGTTCAACTTTATTGCAAATATAAAAATCATTTCAGAGCTAGTGTCAAGGTATAGGTCTTGTTTTGTTAATGTCATTGTCATCATCATCTGTATCCTGCTTTTTCTCTAAAATTGGAACTCAAAACAGCTCTTCAATAACTGGCTCTGGTGAAAATGGTCTCAATCTCCATTGCCAGAAAAAATCAATGGTGATGAAGACAATATGGATTTTTCCACAGCCTTTAAGTAGACCACCTCAGCAGAGTTCACTGATGACCAAAGGTTTCTGGACTAAAATCTGAGAACAAGGAAAGAGAGCAGAGAGACTTAATCCAAAAGCTATGGAGAAACAACCAAAGAACAACAGAGAAGTGGCCAGAATTTGGTTCCTATCCAAAGATAAGCGGTATTTACAGGCTGACCAGAGTAGAGAACGACAGGTGGGAGGTCTCAATAGGTGGAACGATACCAAAACTTGAGAGGATAAGACTTCTGTTGTAGCCTTCGCTTGGCAGCTTCAAGTGGCTCATTGCAATCCGCGGCGGAAACAAGAGATCAAGAGTTACTCCAGTCCCACCCAATGGTAAGTTCTAATCCAGGTCACTCCCAACAGGTGCCATCTATTCTCATACTCTACTATTGGTAGGCTGCAACTATATCCCGATAACTTGTGAAGGGATACGCTGTTTGAAAACGTGAATAGTCTCCTGTCCTCTGCAACAAAACACAGGTGTGCAACCTCTGAGACACAGGCCAATGTTGCTCCATAAATCTGTCAGCAAGAGGTGCTGGAAGAACAGATGGTTCACATTCCACAAGCACCAAACCCTATTCCATTCTCCTTTTCCTGACACTTCCTCCCCACATCTACCAATGCAGGTATATCAATACTTATTTTCCATAGCAGGTCAAGATTTGAATAGAACAGGAAGCTGCATGGTAGATGGAGATGCAGTGGAAGGAGCGAAAATCCAGTGTTTTTTTTTAAAAAAGTGATAATCCAAAACCATCAGCATTTGTTCAACCATCCAGGCAAAGAGTAAGCCCAGCATGAGTTGAAACATCAGTAAACTTGAAAAGACACCAGGTATTTTTCTCCTCTCCCCTCCTACATTTAAAAATATGCAAGCCAGCTGCCATGAGCCAGTGGGAAAGAAAGCTGAGTCGAAAAGGATGGAGAAGACAAAAGTGACGGCCTCACAGTTTTGAAAGGAATGAGAGCCAGAACTAGCGATGCTTGCCTTCCAGATTCATCTATTCCAGTTTTACAGAGGGTACCACTTATGCTCATTGGTTCTTGAAATAGATAGTTTGGCTGATTTTTTTTAAAAAAATACCTTTACTTAAGTGAAGTGAATTCAGAAGGTCGTAGGTCATGTCTGCACTACACTGTTACAGTACTATTATTCCACTTTCCACATCCTATGGGATCCTGGGAATTGCAGTTCAGGGAGGGGCCTTTAGAATTCTCAGCCAGAGAGCTCTTTGGCCTCAGCAAACTACAAACCCCAGAATTCCCCAGGACATTGAAAGTGGAATAATAGCACTGTAACTATGTAGGGTGGAAATGGCCATAGAGGTGGGGAAACAAATCATGGTTTAGACCAAGATCAACTAGGGAACATGCATACTCTCCAAATAATTGCCTTGTGTATATATTCTGTGCCTGTTTTCTCATAATGTGTACTGTTGGTTGGCAGAGGATGTATCCTCCCAGCGTAATTATAGTGGTTTGATACCACTTCAACTGCAATAGATCCATCTCACGGAATCCTAGGATGTATAGATTGGTGTGGCATTTGAAACTCTAGTACACAGCCCTACTAGAGTACTAGAGCTTTCCATCACGCAATTCTAGTATCTCATGGAACTAAAAATTCCGGGATTCTGTAGGATGGAGTCTATAGTGGCAACGTTGTAACTGTGTAGCATAAATATACCCACAATCTCACTGGTGTCTAATATTACACGTACCTCAGGATAGGGGGAGAAGAAGGAAGTTTGGCATAGGGAGTACTAGTGGTGGGGGCGAGCTCACCAGAAAGCCCCATGCCAAAAAACCCCTCAAGGTTGTAGCTGTATGTTCTCATGGACAAAGATTTTATACATGCAGCTGTAAGCACTGTGTGCCAAGCTGAAAAGAGATTCCACCTAAACATTAGGAAGAACCACTGTTTGATAGAGGAATACACAGTCCCAGGATGGACTCTCCTTCTTCAAGCAGATATTGAAAGGCCATTTGTCAGAAGTGCTTTAGTTTTGCATTCCTGACTGCAATCTGGTGTTATTTGGCTGCACATGTGCTGGTTTTTGTCTATGACATGTTGGAGGGTGCGAGTTCTGCCTGGCCAAACTGTATGCTATGTTCTCTTTTCTCTGGAGATGTGAATTATTAAAGATACAGCAGTCCTGTCCTGTATTCAACATGGCAATCCTATGTTCCTGGCAGCATATGAAATGGCTTTCCTATGGAGCTCAAAACAGCCCATTTCAATGAGGGAATCTCTTTTCTTCGGAGAACATCTGTAGCAACAGCGTTGTGTGCAGCTAGATCTTCTCAAAAGTTCTTTCTAGCCAGCAAGTCAAAATATAGATGCACTACCACCAAAAACAGAAAAAAGAAAAAGAATGAAGAGGAGGAGGAGGGAAAAAGAAAGGGAGAAAGAAAGAAACTCTATCCATACCACAGCCTTTTCAGTAGAGGGACTGGGTCTGCTATGTGCATTTCCTTAAAAGGAGCCACATCAAAGCGCAAGGTTTACCAGATCCCAACTCTCCACCCCCGGACTTTGAAACAGAGGCTTCCTACTCAAGAATTTAATATCTTTGCTCCTTCTCCCTCTTCTCGTGGTTTCCTTCCCCCCATCAGCCCTTTTGTCTGAAACTCTGTTCTCTTAAAAGCTAACAGATGTTAATGCCATGAAGTTTCAAAGAAAAAGAAAAAAAACATGCCCGCATAACTCATTACAACTAATATATTCCAAGAATTCTTGTAGTCCAGGAAACATTGACAGGGGGAGGGGGTGAGAAGAACAAGAAGTAAGACCAAATGTTTACAGAAAATAAACTGTGCAAGAAAAGTTAAGAGTTCCCTTTGTGCATGTAATCATATTTATCCCATGCACACATCGCAGAGAGTGCAAATAATTAGTTGCAGGTAATGCAGTGTTAACTGTAATCTGATGTCGTTACCTGCAACTAATTTGTTTTCAGAGTAATGAGGGTGCAACAATCACATTTCAAAAACTGCCAAACAATGAAGAATGGACTTTACTGGTGTAAAGAGTAAAAGTTTCAAGTCACTTTTAAAAGTTACTTTTAAAGGGTATCTTGAGAAGCATTTTGCCAGGAATTTTCCATATTTTAAACCACTTTACATTATCCTCTTACCAAAACTATGGGAGGTTTTTTCCCTCTTAAAAAGGGTAACTGAGAGTAATTGAAAAGTAATGAGTAATGCAACCAGTGGTGGTTTGTGATTCCCATATCAGAGGGGCTGTGAATCCACTCTTGGTTTTAGTTCAAATTTTAATGCTGATCCCATTTTGAGGCTGGAATTCCACACCCATGACAATTCTTTCAGCATTCAGAGTAAGCCCTCGAGTGAATTCATGGCTCCACTGACATGAAAGAAATGAGCCTCCCCTGATCTCAACCAATAACGTAATGAATCCTCACCTCCTCATAACAGCCAAGGGGTTATTTTCCAACGTAATGGATATAAATTAATTTTAAAAGTGTCCAAGCACTGGTCAATCTTTCCAGAATTAACTGTCACACTGAGATTCCATCACTGCAAACTGCTGATATAGATCATAATACTTCCTCACATGTACACAAACACAATATAACCATGAGTTGAGAAATGAAATTTACCTCTTCAGGGCTGCTACCCTTCCTTTTTAAGATGCTCACAACTGTCTGGCCGAAGACTCCAACCCAGATGAAATGGAGGTCAGATGAAATGGAGATCAGAGGTCCTTAATTTAGGAATGTCTCCTGGGTCATAGCCTCAGAGGTTGAACCTCCCCCTCCCCCCTCTCCACTCTATGGGGGCTGGTGGCTTTCATGTCAGTGGTATGGTGATTCATTCTGGGTTTTAGTCTTAAAAGAGCTATCCAAGAGGCTGAAGCTATTTTGGGGGACAGTCTTCAACATACTAAGCAACCCTTTAAAATGTGTCCTAAAATCTGGCGTGAGGGTTCACCACTCCAGTGACCGGGGACCCATCAGCTGCCACTAATTCCCCCCCACCCCCAGCAAATAATAGCAACTCTTATTTTTATGTTGGCCCAAAAACGAGTAAAAAAAAAACCTGTCAGATGGGAGCCACGAGGGTAGTAGGGGTACCAGAACTTACAGAATCAAAGAATCAGAGCTCTGGGATTAACAGAAACAATGGCCATTCCCACACCTTACACATCTTCGTTGTCGTCCTGTCACGATCCTGGCAGTGGGAGTGTGACATGAATGCTCTTCTACACACCCAGCCAGCTGCCTGTAGATGGGAGTGCGAGTGACACATACCTTCCTTCCGCAGTGCAGAAGGAAGCACCTAGATTGTGTTTCCACCTATTCTGCATGGCCACCTGCGACGAGAGCATTGTGCAATTGTGGGTCATTACCAGATTTTTTCTGGTAATGGAATATCCCACGATTGCAGCAGGTAGGTACACATTGGGGGTGGGATGATGACAACGTCGTGCAAAAGCACGACTCACAGTCCAGCAGCAACACGTTCTGATTGCGGGACAGCGACATCATACAGAAATATCAGCTGTGATTCTCTCCTCTCAAGCCTTCCTGTTCCATTTGAGCCTAGCTGAAATCCTCAAAGCAGGAGAGGGAGAGGGATCTATGTCACTTCCCAACAATATTGTATTGTCAGGGCTATTCTGGTTCTAATTCAAGGAAAGCTGTGATCTCTTGGTCTTTGCCAGACAATCAAGATCCATAAGCTTTTAAAAGACCTGCCCCAGTAGAGATGAAAACTGGTAGAACTGGTTTGTTGATATGGTTCAACACAACTGCCTGTGCTCTTTTTTGGACTCTCCCTGGAATTGTGTCTCTAAGGATAGTTGTGGCCAGTGCCTGGACTTAAAAACTTATTGCCACATCACCAGGAGATGGTGTGCCATGCTCCAAGCTGAAGGCCTGCTTCTTTCTAATAGGAGTCAGGGCGAATCCTAAACAAAGTCTAGCTTCCATCACAAGTTTAAATTTGTGGAGATCCTGCTTTTAAGAAAAACACATGGACATAAGACTTGCAGCAAATGTGGATGCTTTTAAAGTGCACAACATGCAGCACCCTTCCTTTTCCATTTTGGTCCAAACCACCATGAGTTGCTGACAGGGCTTAAGGAGGAAGAAATAATAAGATTACATCAGTTTGGGGAGGAATCAGACTGTCTCCCCCTTTCTTCCTGTGCTGATGGTAGCCAAACTCCCCTTGAAACCGGTGGGAGGTTTGCCTGCATGAGGGCTGCAGGACCAAGACATCTCTGATCACAGAGCTTGAAACAGTGGGGTTCTGCCTCTCACACCACCTCGATCAGCAGCAGCCTTCAGACTTGGCTCCTGTCCCATATTTCCAAGGATGTAAAAGACCACAAAAAAAGAAGAAGCATCAGGGAAGGAGGAGGCAAAGAAGAAAGAAGAGGGTGGGAGGGAACAAGTTACAGTCCGAGCCTTGCTCTGCCAATGTCTCTCCATGAGAACAAAACGTCTCTCTTACCCATTATCAGCCTAGAGTGAGAACACGTGCCGATCAAAGAAACAGCTGGCCCAAATGTCATTGGATAAAAAAATGGCCCCTGTGCTAGTTAATTCATGGTAGATGTATAAGGCAGTGGCAATTGGCAGTAGAAAGATGTATAAGGCAGGGGCAGAGAGGAGAGGAAAGACTACCTCCATTCTGGGTTTTACTCAGAACTCTGAAGGAACTATTCAAGGCACTGAACACTATTGAAAATGACAGGAGCAAGGAGAAGAAGCAGCCACAACTAAGTAGGATCAGGCTTGATTAATATTTCAAAGAGAGACCACCAAGGAATAACAGGTGTTGTAGGCAAGTGCTTCTCAGGCTATCGGATGTGGATGTCTAGCGGCTGTGCCAGGGAAAAATACTAAATTTCTACTCTTTGGGCACAATATATTCTTTCTTTTTTCTTTCTGCCAAAGAAAGAATACATTGTGAAAGAATACTTTCTTTCTGACTGGTGGCAATGGGCTCATGGACAAGCATCAGTCCATAGACCACCACTTTTGAGTAGCATTTGGGTAGACTATATTTCAGAGGAAGGCAATGGCAAACCATCTCTGAACATTCATTGCCTATGAAAGCCCTATGAGATTCACAGAATTGCCGAAAGTCAACAAAGGACATATACGCACACGTATCATTCCGGGCATTTGTCTGATGGGGCAAGAAACACAAGGCTTCCAAGTATGGAAAGCAATTCTTTCAGAAACAACATTGTGGCATGTCTCAGACACACTGCTGTTTAGTTTCTAGGATTTTTTGTTTGTTTATTGTTGTTATTGTTTTGAGGAATCCATTTTCATGCACAGACATTGCCTATCAGTTACAATCACAATTACAAGTACAAACAATGACAATAAGTGTCAAGCTGACACTAGGTCACAAAGGACAATAAACAGGAGATAAGCGGATAACATATTCATAACATTTCCTTAGCTTTGCTTATTTATTAAAATATTTATATCCTGCCCTCTACCTGAAGATCTCAGAGCAGGGTACCTCTAATAAAACCACAAAATCAAAATAGAACCTGCAATCCAATAAGCCGAACTCCAAGCCAAGATCACTAAGACTGAAATGCTCGGGTGAACAGCCAAGTTTTAATTTGGCACTGAAAGGAGGCCAAGATCAGCACCAGTCAGACCTCTGGAGTGGAATGGAGATTTCATCCGAGGAACCCAAACTTTATTTTTTCCATTCATTGTTATGGATCTTATGCATATATTTTAAGGGCTTCAAGCTCTAATTTGTTGAACTGCGGTATTTAGGATAGGCAATCTGTGGCACTTCTGATGTTCTTGTACTTTAATTTCCACCATTCCTGAACATTGGCCATGATGGTTGAAGGGTGATGGGAGCTGGAGTCCAACAACAGCTGGGTAGTCTAACAGCTGGAGGGCAATGGACTTCCCACCCTTGAGGCAGATTAATCAACTAAAGATAGTTGATTAAATGTAAGAAGCCAACTTGTCTTTTTTTTTTAAATGAAGCTATTCTGCTTGTGCTGCAATAATGGGGACATATGATATAAATGAGGACAACAATATGAAACAGTGGCCTTCCTTGTTGAGGAGAGATGAGAAGAACAAAAAGGGTATTTTCTTTAAAAATTACATATTGCCGATGAAGACAACTCTTTCAACGTCCCCAAAACTTCCTGCCATGAAAGTTCTGGCAACAAAGAAGTGCATTTAAATTCAAAAGCTAACTAAAAATTCTTTTCAATGCTTTCTCTCATTTCTGTTGGGGAGAAGCTCTCATACTGGGGACAACAGTGAAACCATACTCTTATTTTTTTATTTTTTTTTAAACAACAAATGCTGAGATTCAGCCCAAAGAAAGTGTAATGTATTTCTCAGACAGGAAGCAAAAAGAGAAAAGAAAACATGGTCCCTCCTTCAGGTGCTTTAAAATCTTTCAAGAACCACAATGTGGTCCTTGCTCTCCACCTCTGTTCACTTCATCAGCATCATTTCTCAGCAAACATTGAACCCCACAGACTGGTTCAGGTAGTATAATACTTCACAATAAGGCCTGATTTCTTTTTAAATAGACTGCATTTTATTACAAGGAGACAGTTTAGCTTTTGGGCATGACTGTTCTGGTCAAGAGGACCACCCAATCCCCTCCATGAAAACACACTTCAAATGTAGAACATGCAAAAATGACCCCTATGGATTCCACTTGGACCCTACAGAGGTTTTGACAACATACTGCCATCGTTTCTATCACAGTGCAGAAGGGAGGGAGAAGAGAAGAGTGTTAGGTTGACTAAAATTCCAGTAACTTATATATGAGCTGGAAAGCTCCATGTGGAAAGTTAAACTCAAAAGCTTTATTTCACCCCGTCCCTCCAACGCTCAATGTTATTTTATTTTTAAGAGCAACATGGCACAATCTTAACATTTAAACCAACATAAAATAAAATCCCAAATTAATAATATGTCTTGAGGCAGATGAGATTTTTTTTTCTCCCCTTTTCCTTTTTTGCCCAAGTATGTGATTTAAAACTTGGACCTATAACAGCTACATTCTCAACTCATAAAGTCCCCATGTTGTTGGTTTCCACGTTCAAAGCTCCATATAAACATTCAAAACCCAAACACTTAGAAGGTTGTTTAAAAAAAAAAAAAAGCTCACTCTGTGGACTATCCGAACATGTCTAGATAATTCTAGAGACAATTTAAAGACCTCGCCCTTGGCTTTGACAAGACTCAAAACTACAATCTTTCACACACAGGTTCATCTCCTAAAAGCAACCTGTTCTGCCCAATTATAGAAACTGCCAGAAGTTCTAAGAGATCCAGGAATATAAATTGAATAAGCCTTATCTAAAATGCTTAGGACCAGATGCGTTTCAGATTTTGGATTTTGGAATATTTGCATATATATAATGAGACTATATACCGTTAATTTGGCATGGGGTCCACTCTTTCTTCAGTTCTTCTCTTGCCTTCTTCTTGTGGCGAACATGAGGAAAATACAGAGGCTTGCTTCTGACCTTGCACACTGCTTGCAAAGTCCCTCCGTTGGCTTGGCATCTTTTTTCCCTCTCTGAGCTTGCTTGGGACCAAGCTTGCAAAGTAAATTGAGACAAGGGGAAACATGCCAAGCTGCTTGAGAAGCTTTGCAAGCAGTCATGCACAAGGTCCAAAGGAAGCTGAGAGAGAAAACAAACGTACCAGGGTAACTTTGCAAGCAGCGTCCACATGCATGTCCAGCCCCAAGCAAACCGCTCTAATTCCTTCAGGTTCTCTACAAAAAGAAGAATGGGTTCTGTTTTTCAAAAGTCTCAGATTTTGAAGCATTCTGGATTTTCAGATAAGGGGTACCCAACCTGTATTGCTCTTCTGGCAACAGTGAGTTGGGTTGTAGGCCTTCAATGCATATGTCCTACAAGACATGGGCTCTTCTGTTAATTTAAGTGGCATAAAGATGTATAGGAGTGCAGCCAAGAAGGGAAGCAATGCAGAGGAATTTGAATTATTGCCAGGGCTGTTGGCTTCATGGCATAGCTGTTTTCAACAGACAAAACTGACTCAACTCTGTTCCAATTATTGGTCCATTTAGCTATATGAAACTTTAAAGAAGGTCTTTCCCAGACCTACCTGGAGATGCTAGAGACTGAGCCTGGATCTTTGGCATCCAAACCATGCGCTCTACCCCTGAGCTACAGCCTTTCTCCAACTACTCAGGGCAACTCCAACATTTGGGCAGTGCCACCACTCAAAAACCTGAATGGTTCAACCTCCTTTAGACCCAGCTTACCATAGGAGAACATCAAAAGAGTCATGCCAAGAGATACTAGCATAACAGATTTAGGGGGATCTAGACCAAAACTGTGGTGTAAGTTAATGGGCATACCCAACAATGATTTCTCTCTGCTTAGAAGAGTGCAGGGAAAGGAAAGCAAGAAGGTTTAGGGTCTGCTGCACAATTTCACGAAGGTTTGAGAAACGTCACAGTTAAATGGAGCACCAACACTTCTGACATCAAAGTGGTGACATTTAACTTTGCTTGAAAAGTCTTCACAAACACACATTAAGAGCCCCGCCCTTTAAGGAAGATGAAAGGAGCCAATCTCCTCTTTTAAAATTACTAAGGAAGTCAGGCACCCTGACTCCCTTTTTTTCAATAAGGAAGTTTTAAAGAAAGGAAAGGGGGGAAGAGTCTGACTTCAATCAGTTTGTATAAACCAGCTTTTGTTTTTCCTTTTGCCCAAATGACTCCACTGTTAAGGATTTATTGTAACTGGATTGCTTTGCTACCCAGCAGGGAGCTGTAGCACTAAGCAAAGCCGAGCAACACAGTAGGGTTTTTCTGCTGATTGAATTTCTAGACTTTTTAGCTCTTCGGAAATGTTTGCTCTCGTACGAGCTGTCAGAGGGAAATTGCAAGCCGTCGATTTTTTCTCCCAGCAAAAGCTAAGCAGGGGGCTCCATATGCAGCCAGCAAATGTGCAGCATGATCGGGTGGGGGAAGGATCAATGGAGTTGCTGGGGGGCGGTGGCAGTGGGGAGGTGCAGGGAAAAACAATACAAAGCAAAACAAAAGTTGGGGAATCAAAACCATTCCTGTGGCTATAAACACAGAGAAGAATCCCTCAGAATCTCAGCACATGGGACCACCTAGAAGAGGGAAGAGGTGGATGGCTACACCTACTCCAATGGTCTGTTTGGTGGCCTGCAACCCCTCCAGACTCCTCAAACCTGTGCAAGTCCAAAGACCAGTGGTGGTCTGCAGACAGATGCCAGTCCACAAGCAGGGGTGACCAGGTCAGGACTATCCCAAAACCTGAAACCAAGGGCTGACCCTCATGGGATATCAAAACAGGCAGTGCCTGGTGATGCCATTAAGCATGATATATTTGAAGCACCAACCACAGCTGCACAGAGTGAATGTTTTTATTCAAATAAAAAATACTAAGTCTAACAAATGAGGGGAATATATATACACACAACACACAAGACTGTTGCCAGGCCATACACTTCCTCTCCATGATATGATTATCCCTTTCTTGCAGGCCTCCCCTTCGAGCTAATATTCCCCATTGTTTCATGGAGGCATTGACATCGCGGACAGACTCCTAAGTCACCCAAGTTTTGGGGTAGTAGGACAGTGCTCTTGCCCTGAGATTCCTTTTAGACTAGAGAGCTCCAAACCCATCAGCAGCTGAATCATAGAATTGGAAGAGACCCCAGGGGTGAACCAGTCCAACCCCCTGCCATGCAGGAACACCCCTCAAATCATTCCCAACAGATGGCCATACAGCCTCTGCTTAAAAAACCTCCAAAGAAGGAGACTCCACCACATTTCAAGGTAGCATATTCCACTGCCGGACAGCTCTGACCATCAGGAAGTTCTTCCTGAGGTTCAGGTGGAATCTCCTTTCCTGCAGCTTAAATCCATTGCTCCTTGTCCTAGTCTCCGGAGCAGCGGAAGACAAGCCCACTCCCTCCTCAACATGACATCCCTTCAAATATTTAAACACGGCTATCATGTCCCCTCTTAACCTTCTCTTCTGTAGACTAAACATCCCCAGCTTTGTAAGCCACTCCTCAAAGGGCTTCATGGCTTCTAGACCCTTCACCATTTTGGTTGCCCTCCTCTGGACATGTTCCAGCTTGTTGATGTCCTTCTTGAATTGAGGTGTCCAGAACTGGACCCAGTATTCCAAATGAGGCCTAACCAGCCTCCTGGTCCACAATGAGTTTCCAGGAAGCCATGTAAATACAATAATTATATGGCACAAATATGATACGTTGGGGGGAAAAATGCTTGTGCATCACATCAGATAGCTGTGTTAGCCCAGACCATCCTTTTTCTCATCAAAAAATGGGGAGGGATGAAATGCACCTGCTAGAAGCCTCCAGGAGTGGCCATTCACTTTTTAAATAGGCTGCAACACATGTACACAAACACATATATGTGCGCCTTAAAAATACTGGATTTAAAAAAAACAAACAGAAGCAGTCATAGGGCCATTTTTTAAAATCGTATTTATTGTTGGCGTTCATCCAGTTCCTTGGGGATCTGAAGGAGCGAAAATTAACCCCAAACTTGCCACATCTGCCCATCCCTGATGCAGAAGAATTAAGCAACGCAAGTCTTTGGAAGTCTTCTGGAATAGCAAGCTCAGTACCTCCCCAACCAAAGGTAGGCAAACTGAGAATTCTTCCAGGTTATACTTGCTCTTCTTGGATACTCTGTTCAAAATTGATGTGAGATTGCTATTAGGAGGCCTAAATACCCTAAAAGCACCAGAACCTGTCTGATTTTGGAAGCTACGAAGGTTCTGCCCGGGTTAGTACTTGGATAGGAGACCGCCAAAGAATACCAGGTGCTATAGGCTATATTTCAGAGGAAAGAACTGTCAAAACAACCTCTGAGTATTTCTTGCCTTTAAAAAAAAGCCATGAAATTCATGGGGACACCATAAGTTGACAGATGACTTGAAAGCACATAAACAACACAATGAAAATGCTGGCTACAATGTCCTCGCTGAACACCACCCCCATCATCATCATCATCATCGTTTTTTGGCTTCCCACAAAAAACAGAAGATATGGATTCAGCCACATAGGTTGGCTTGAATCACCCATCCCTTGCACCATGGCACACTTCAGTCAGGTTTAATCGCTGTTTATTAACATTTTCCATGAAAGCACTAAAAGCACTACCAATATATAAAAGAAAAAGAACAGAACAATATCCAGGCAAACATAGAAACATGAATTAAAAGTTAAAGAAGAAAAGAAAGAAAAAATAAAGGGAGGGAGGGAAAAGTGGGGGAGAAAACAAAAAAGAACCAAAAAAGAAACGACTTCCCACTGTCCTTTGAGCAGATTATAGCCTACCCATTGATTCAAGCCTCTCTCTCCTTCTCCCCCCCCCAAAAAAAACAAAAAAAAACTCCCACCAACTTCTCTTTTGTTCTCTCTCCCCCAATTTATTCGTCTGAAAAGAGAAAACATATGAACTTATTTTCTTGGTAATGTATCGAGCATAATAGCTCCATTTTTTTACCTACATAGTAAATGGCATTACATAGTAAATAATGTCAATATGACTGAATAACCTTAATGCTACTAAGTATTCTAAATGCTGCTTATTGACTTAATTACTCCCCCTATTCACTGGTTAAGAATATACAGTTGGCCCTCCACATTTGTAGGTTTCACTCTCACAGATTTGATTATTTGTGAGTTTTTCCAACCCACCTCAACTGCTTCTTTTCCAGGGTATCCTTCCTTCTCAGTGGCCCCCAGCAGGCTGCACAGCCCTTTAAAAATACAATTCTAGTCCTCTTTCTGCATGGCCAGCTAAGGACAGGCCACAGTCCAATTTCTCAGCACCACAAGCCCTCTCTCAGTGCCCCACACACACCCAAGAAAGGAAATGGGCAAGAGAGAGGAACTATGGGTCCACTGTGCCAATTGACCCCCTTTCCCCCTTCCTGACCTTGTTTGGACCTTGGGTGCCCATTTTCCCCACCATGCCTTGGCCCTCTTCCCACACACACACATATTTTTGTATTTGCAATTTTTCCATTTTTGCCAGAGTCCTGTGGCCCTAACCCTAGCTAGCGCACGTGGAGGGCCAACTGCAAATCTATCACATATTTAATAATGTCCATAAATCTGCTTCAGTCAGGTTTTAAAAAGAAAACAAAACCCCTAAATTGCAAACCAACTTCCTTTGCTCTCTTTGCAAGGCTGGACAACTGTGCTTGTAATCAGTGCAGAACCCAGGGCAAAGCCTGCATGATGAAAGACGACCTTCCCCCCCCCTGCTCCCAAGTTCTGACTGGAAGGACCACTTGAGTGATCAAAGGCAGGAGTGCACTTTTGTTTGCTGTGTATTAGACTAATGAACACCATTAAGTGCTCAACAGATCGGACAAACACTCACTTTGCCTTCCCTACGAGGTTTCAGAGAATGTCAAGCATTTTCTCCTCTCATTTCTGCATGGCAGGATCTCCATCTCAGAGCAAATAGGGAGAGCAGAATACCTTTATTATTGTTGAGAGAGAGAAAACAAGAGATTATTTTATCAGGGGGAAAAATGCCAATGACTAATGACAGCAGACTTTGATCAACCATGACAATCAGGGGGTGTGTTTGCACTAGTCAACTATAGCATGGTGAAACCACTACAGCTGCCATGGCTCCATCCTACAGAATCCTGGGATTTGTCAGTTTGTGAAGCACATGGAATTCTCTGCTTTGGGCTCTAATGCTCTAGCATAGTGAAGGGGAGTCACCCAAGTATTCTAGGTACTTTCTCTACCACACTTGTGGTAGCAGGCCAGTGGAGAGAAGGCAAGAAAAACCATGTGCCACATAGCCTTTTGTCCTCCAACAGCTGGCAGACTCAGAGGAAGCAGCCAAAGAGTCATCAATATGTTGCCAAAGATGGTGTGACCACACAGTTGGGCTAACCGTGCTGTTGGTCCTTCCACACTGCACAATTACAGCACTGTGATTCCAATTTAACTGTCGTGGCTGTGTCCTGTGGAGTCTTAGGATTTGCAATTTGGTCATGCTTTGAGAATGCTACTTTGTTCTTCTTGTTCATTGCCATCAAGCCTGATTTAATCACCATTAAGTGACTCTATGCAGAAGAGATCTCCAAGTCTGTTATCAACAGCCCTGCCCAGGTCTTGCAAACCCAGGTTTGTGGCTTCCTTGACCGAGTCTATGCACCTAAACCAGAAATCTCAGGATTCCCCAGGATGGAGCCATGGTCATGAAAGTGCTATAATTATGTAATGCTACACTTGTGTAGTATGAAAAGAGTTGCTGACATAAAAATAGAATGAAATACGATGGAAACTCTATTTTTTTTCCTCTACCACCACAAAGTCCCACCCAAACTTTCTTCCAAAGGATGGATCAATGGGAACATGGGGTCTTTCTCACTCTCTCTGTTTCCGGATCTGTCTAATTGGAGGTGGGGAGCTACATACATACACACAGCGCTCTTTTTCCACCATGCTCTAGTGTGGTACTTCCGCTTCCAGTCCTGATGAAGTTTAGCAAGATGGCTACCTCATGTGCCTTTAGACTAATGGTTGGTAACAACGGCCTTCCTGACAGTGGTGGGTGGTGGGTCCCATGTCAGCAGGATGGCAAATCTATCCCAGGTTTCTGTCCAGCCTTTAAAGGAGCTATCTATGGTACTGAACCAAGTCTGGGGATAGGATTCAGCACCTCAGATAGCTCCCTTAAAGTTCTAAAACCTGGAGATGTTTTACCACCCTACTGACATGGAAGCTACAGTAGCCAGTACCTTCTAATACTTATGAACTGCAGCTCCAGTAATTTCTGACTCCTGGCTATATCGGCTAGGTCTGATAGGAACTGTAAACCAAAACCTACTGGAAGGCCCCAGCTGCTCACCCCATGTTAGAACATGCCCAGTAACCATCCTGTATCATCTCTAGTTCATCCCATATCAGTCATGGTCAGTTATGTATCACCAAAAATGGAGAAAATGTATCACTAGAAAAAGGAGCCACAGATGCACTTTCACATCTTCATCTATTGCACTGAAAGTGATGAAGACACTTGAATAGGTAAAGATTTTCTGTACCTCGAATTAGTCATCAATCAAAATGAAGACTATGGCCATTTCTGCACTACCCTGTTATAGCGCTATTATTCCACGTTCAGCACTCTATGGAATCCTGGGGTTTGCAGTTTAGGGAGGGGACTTTAGACTTCTCAGCTAGAGAGCTCTTCCGGCTCAGTAAACTACAAACCCACAGGACGTTGAAAGTGGAATAATAGCACTATAACAGTGTAGAGTGGAAATGGCCTATATACTCAAGAAAGCAGAAGAAGACTTGGAAGGGCAGTTATCAAGGAGCTAGATAAGATCCCCAAGTGAAAAGACACATCATTAATTAGCAAAGTCAGGATCATCCATGCCACAGTATGATTTCTATGTGTGGGCGTGAATGCTAGAGAGCAAAGAAAGCCAGCAGGAAAAAGAAAGCCATTGCATTTGAAATGTGGTGCCAGGAGATTTCTGCAGAGCTCATGGACCATTGAAAAGATAAACGACTAGGACTGAGAGCAAATCAAGTCCAAATGCTCACTAGAAGCAAAGATGACCAAATTGAGGCTGTCATACTTTGGACATATCATGAGATGATGTGAGCCGTTGGAAAAGACTCATTGAAAAGGCATCAGGAAAACATAAAGACCACATCCCAGGTGGACTGATTCAATCAAGGAAGCCACAGCCATGAGTATGTAAGATCTGAGCAGGGCTGGTGATGAATGGAGCTTTTTGATGTCTCTCATACATACAATTACCATATAATAGCCAACTAAGAACAAGTAAATGTGAAATTGACAATGATGGCTATATTTTTTTAAAAAAAGAAGAAGATGGGGGGTTGAACTAGACAGCTTTTGGGATCATTTCCAGCTCTATGATTCTGTGATCATGACTGGTGTGCCTACTGCTCCATCAGCTGTCTGGGTGCTAATGGTTTTGGGGCAGCTTCTTCCTTCTTAGGATTCTTTCTTCTCGAACTGGGCAGCCCTTCAAACAGCAAGCTGTGTTTTTTAAACTGGGACACTTGGCCATCCCACTGACCAAATCTACAAGTACCTACAGAGAAACAGTCATCTGCAATCCCTCAGCCTTCTGGCAGAACTTCTGGTCTCATCAAAAAAATGAGACCGAAACTGTTCTAAGTGGATGCTTTATCTCACACCCTCGAGTTGGCCTGCAGTCAGTTTTGATCAAGCCAAAAGCAGACTGAGAGATCGTGCTAGATACTAAAAGCCTCAGTATAAAAATACAGTTAGGGGGGAAAAATTATAAGAAAAAAACAAACAATTTACTTCAAATGGACTTGTCTGTTGTTTAACATTCCTACATCTCCAAACAGATTGAGTGGTTTACTGGTATGAAATGATTCCCGCGGTCATGTAACTCCACAAGAAGCTTTTATTTAAAACATGCGATTTGACAAGTGAGGCAACTCCGCAGAAGGCTCTCCCTCCTAGAGACAGCTGGATTTCATTTTTTAATGTTAGCACTGACCAGTAACTTTTGCATCTAGTTGTAAAGAGCCTGCAGTCCCTGCAGCAGGACCTTTAAATGCTGGTTCACCTTACTTCAAGAAGAGCTGGCTGTCCTTCCATCAGTAGGCAAAGATTTACTTATTCCAAGGAGCTTCTAGAACCGAAGTTTTCTTTTTAACAGAAGGACTTTTAAAGAGAGTGCTGTATGATGGACTGTTTAAACCGCCTTTTAATCCTTTTTGGTGCATGTTTTAAAATGTTTTAATATTGTGAATAGTTTAGCTCCATCTTAACATTGACCTTAGTAAAAATTTTACCAATGGTACGTTTGTTTTAAATTGTAAGCTTGAGTTTCAATTTTTGAGAAATAGACTGGGCATAAATAAAGATGATGATGATGATGTTGATGATAATGATGATATCATCATCTTCACACACATTTTTATCATATTTAAAATATATATTAATTCCAAACTCTATTACCTTAGTTTTTATTTTATTTTTAAAACATCTGGGAAATGAACCTGGAACCTTCAGCATGAAAAAAAAACTCTCCTGTGGACCCTTCTTTCAAGCAGATTTACTTTTAAAGAGCAGAATGGACGTACACAGTGGAAAGAAAGCAATACAGACCCATCCTGAAGGTCCTAGTTTCAAGCTTAGCTAGAAATTTTGCTAACAGATTCTTAGCATGTAGATTTCTGCCCCAAGCACAACACGCAGGGAGGACAAACACAGTCAAACAGATCCTGTTTATCTTAACATCTGCAGAGGTCAATTGTAGCCAAGTAGCCTGGAGAGCCTTGAATTCTTTAAAAAGTTGGGCCAGTTATCAAATCTCAGGCCAATCTACCTCAGAGGGTTGTTGTAAAGAAAAAAAACCTCAGAGAGATAGCAGATACAGCTCAAACAATTTCTTGGAAGAAAGGCTTAAGTGTGGGAGAGAAGATGTATTAAAGAAGATAAAGAGATAACACTGAATCTCTTTCATTGAGACATTGCAGCTTGGCTTTAGCAAGCTTCTCTTGTTCGTCCTAATTAGAAACATGGTTTAGGCATGAAACTACACATTTACCCCGTCCAAGTTAACTGAATAGAGGGCATATGAATTCACTTCCTCCCTCTTGAGTTCCAGCATGGCCCCTTGGTGCTAAATTAAGTCTCCTCCTCTTGTCCCGGAAAGATCTTGACGGAATCTATTTTGGCCTGAAAGGAAAATACCCAGTCTCCCTCCCCAGCCCCGGATTGCCTTCATCCCCCTCAAAGGTTGCTCCAGTGAGCTGTCAAAACTGACCCGTGTGAAATCTTAGAAGAGAACGGATGTAAATCAAAGAGGCAAAAAGTAATAAAAGAGCTCCCTGGCAGACTTGATGAGACGTTGATAATGTTTTCGTCCTGGAGTCAGGGTGACACCAGCCCGAAGATGATATATAGAACTAAGCCTGCATACCACACGATTTACTGGCCTAACGACAGTTTTCATTGATCCGAGGCCAACAATTACTGGATCCAGTCCCACCGCCTATTTTGGTATCTGGCCCTGGCTTACAATCAAAACACTAACCCTGCGTCTCCACAGTTCCTCTGCCAACTCCACGCTACAAACTTGAGCCAAGGAAGGGATGATATGCAAATCTGGCAGGTGTTAGGGGCATGCCAATGCTGTTTGCAAGCCTAGTCTTTTTTTTTTAAACTTTATTTTTTATTAAAAAGAAAAGAAAAGAAAAGAAAAACAACAGAAGAGGTTGAAGGCATTCCATTCAGCTGCAAAGAAATTGCTGGCTCGCACAGTAAGTCAGTCTCAGGAGTAGGACAATTTACTGAGCTGAATATGAACACACAAATAATCATAAGCACATTCATACAAACACACATTCACACACCGTACAGGCATGCCTCAGTTATCAAAGCCTCTGGCAAAGAAGTTCCTTTTTACAACATCTTTTTATACCCCTAGGCTCTCCTTCCACTTGCTTTCTCCTTGTCCTCTGGCTAGCTGGAAGGTTTTTTTTTTTCAACCAACATTTGCACTGGGGTAATGATGAAGGTGAGCTGCAGAAACACAGACTTTCAGCATCAGGTTGCTGCAGCACATCAGTAGTGAACAATGAATAAAGCACTATACAACATAAAAAAGCTCAAAAAAACTGGTAATAAAAAAAGTTATAAATAAGTTATCATACTAAAATGCCATTAAATTTTATGAAGTGTAAAATTGCTTAAAACTTAATAATCAAGCTAAAAATCCTGTAGCCCCCTCCCATAAAATTAACCCCCTGCAAACAACTCATCATTAAATACTTATCTATCATAGCTGCACAAAATGAGGTTGCGCACAAATAAAAAAAGTGCATAACACAAGGTGGGAAAACAAGGCAAACTAGCGTGAGACACACAGGACAACCAGTATCAATTGTTGATTGCTGGATCCCCAGAATAAAGCAATGCAACTGCAAAGGGCTACAGCAGGACATGCCAAGACAATTGTTCAAAGCAGAGGCAGAGTATTACTACTCAGTCCCAGATTCAGTTGTACATGTGGAAGCTCAGGGTTGTTTTTTTAAACAGTCTTTACACTTACAGTACTATCGATTCTGCTGCCCTTTCGCCTGAGTAACGAACATCAGCAAAAGGTCTTGTGACGGCCACGGGGCATCAAATGGCATTTCAGCAGATCTGAAGAGGCTGCCCTAATTACAACTTTCTAAAGTGACAGCCGGAGGCCACACTGTATCAGACTTAGGGGAGGGACCATAGCTGAGTGGCAGAGCACATGTTTTGCACGCAGAAGGTTCCAGAAGGTTTAATCCTTGGCATTTCCAGTGAAAAAGGATCTCAGGTTGCAGGTGACTGAGTAGATCTCTGCCTGAGAACCTACAGGGCTGGTACCAATCAGAGCCAAGAATACAGAGCAAGATGAACTCCTGATATGATCTGAGAACCTCCTGGTCTCCAGAGGCATAGTCCAATGTTCAAACCACTATGCCCCACTAGATCTCAAGAGCCTGCTGCTGCCACCACCTTATATGGGTTCTTTTAAATACTTTATTCTATGGGGGAGGGTGATTTGTACTTTATTATGTCTACTGAAACCCTTATTTTGTGGAGGATGCTGTTTCTAGATATGATTTGGGACCTCTTTTCAATGGTGACTGATGGCCAATATCAGCAGGGGCAATGAATCCACTCCAGGTTTTGCATCACTTTAAAGGAGCCATTTGTGGAGATAAGGGCCAGTACATTGTATTGCTTCCTTAAAGCACAGGTTAAAAAACTTGGAATGGACTCATCGCCCCACTGGAATTACCCACTGCCACTGTCTGTTCTAGACCTGCTTTTAGCCACTTCAAGGATGCAATTACTTCCGTGTCCATACTTGATCAGAACAAAGGTCTATAGACTATCACGAGTCTTCTGCTACTGTCCCTCAGCACTGGTATTCATAGTTATACCATCCCAGTACCAGAGCTTCAAAAAGTTACTTTTGAGGACTACAATTCCAAGAATCCCCAAACTAGAATGGCTAAGGAGACTCCCCAAAAGTATCCATGTTCTAGCTGGAGTGAGGTTACACTATTTAACTCTCCCCTCAAGAACTTGTCTAATCCACTTTTAATGGCCAGTGCTTTATCTTGTTGTAGCAAATTCCTTAAAGAAGTTATGCAATGTGTTCTCTGCTCTGCTTTGAACAGAGCCAGCCTGAGGAATAAAGCTATAAGCCAAGGATAGAGAGCCCGTTGCTGATCAGTTTTGGAAAGGTCTTGGGCTGTCTGTGAGGTTAAAAGCACCAGGGACAGCTCAAGAAATAGGCAAGACCCAGATGTAAAGTTTCCCAACTGGCCCCTGTTTATCAGCCTAGGAGCATGCAAAACTTCCCAGTGTACAAAGCAAAGCTCTTGCTCCACATAAAACCTTCCCTAGTTTGGAATAACAGCTCAGGTTCAGGTTATTTGAAGGACTGTATTGAGAGCCAGTGTGGTACAGTGGTTTGAACACTGGACTACGGACCAAGGTTTGAGTCTCCATTTGACCATGGAAAGCCACTTGGTGACCTTGGGAAAGTCACACTCTCTCAGCCCCCAGAAAATCCCATGATAGGCTTGCCTTAGGGTCACCATAAATCTGAAATTACTTGAAGGTAAACAACCACAAAAATTCTCCCAAAGGAACCTGTCAGTGGTTAGAGATCCTCTGAGAACGGCCTTCTCTTTGATATATTTGGTAGGAACCCAAGAGAGGGTTTTCTCAGGGCCTGGCCCCAGACTCCAGAACTGTTTTCTCAGAGAGGCTACCCTGGCTGCTTCCTTATGATCTTTCTGCCAACCGGTGAAGAATTTTTTATTCCAGCAGGCTTTTGAGAATGACTTCTTTTCAGGCCTTGTACAACATGCTAGATATTTGTTTTTGTACTTTAATGGCTCATCTTTTTAACCAGTTTCAATTCTTTGACAGCTTAATTGTTTTTAAACTTTTGTACATTCAGAATTTTTGACGATGTTTGCTTAACCGTAAAAGCAGGATATAATTAAATATCATCATCTTCATAATCATCATCAACACCATCATCTCCTCCTCTTCTTGTCACAGGGATGAACAAAGAATAAGCTTTGGAAGCTGCAAGAGAAGCTTCCAGGGGCTAGATTAGACTCACAGTCAAGAGGAATTATAAGCCATAAAAGCTAAAGCAAATGTCCACTCCAGTATGGATACTCCACTCTTCCATGAATGGGGAAAAATGTCCAGCTATATACATACACACATCTACAGATACCTATATTGATACCTTCTTCCCAAACTGGGACTCAGCCAGCTTAATACAAATAACGTGTTGCATTCAAAAAGGCTAACACAATATCATTTAGCTTTTAAGTTGTCTTTGTTTGCTGTAGCAGCATAACGTAGTTTTGGAATATTCCCTCTGGAATACTTCAGCAGGCTTCTCTCATTCATAGGCCACCGTGCTGAGTCTACGATTCTCATATCCGTATGCAAGTCTCATATCTGTATTTAAAAAAGGGCACTAGGTCAGAGGTTGAAGTTGAGAAGAGAGATTCCCATTCATAGTTAAGGAAGACTCTGGGGCCGGCCCTACCATTAGGCAGTAAATTTAGGGCATTCTATAAAAACACCATAGAATCATAGAATCATAGAGTTGGAAGAGACCCCAGGGGCCACCCAGTCCAACCTCCTGCCATGCAGGAACCCACATCAAAGCACTCCCAACAGATGGCCATCCCTTCTCTGCTTAAAAACCTCCAAAGAAGGAGACTCCATCACACTCCGAGGAAGCTGATTCCACTGCCGGACAGCTCTGACCATCAGGAAGTTCTTCCTGAGGTTCAGGTGGAATCTCCTTCCTTATAGCTTGAATCCATTGCTCCTTGTCCTAGTCTCTGGAGCAGCAGAAAACAAGCCTGTTCCCTCCTTCACATGACATCCCTTCAAATATTTAAACATGACTCTCATGTTCCCCTCTTAACCTTCTCTTCTGCAGACGAAACATCCCCAGCTCCCTAAGCCACTCCTCATAGGGCTTTATGGCTTCCAGACCCTTCACCATTTTGGTTGCCCTCCTCTGGACATGTTCCAGCTTGTCGATATCCTTCTTGAATTGAGGTGCCCAGAACTGGACACAGTATTCCAAATGAGGCCTAACCAATGCAGAATAGAATGGTACCATTACCTCCCTCAATCTAGACACCATACTTCTATTAATGCAACCAAGAATAGTATCGGCTTTCTTGGCTGCTGCATCACACTGCTGACTCCTGTTCAGCTTGTGATCTACCAAGACTCCTAGATCCCTTTCATATGTACTGCTATCCAGCCACACGTCCGCCATCCTATATTTGTGCGTTCCATTTTTCTTGCCTAAGTGTAGGACCTTACATTTGTCTCTGTTGAAATTCATTTTGCTAGCTATGGCCCAGCTCTCCAATCTGTGAAGGTCATTCTGAAATTTGATCCTGTTCTCTGGGGTATTAGCAACCCCTCCCAATTTGGTGTCATCTGCAAATTTGATCAGCATGTCCTCGACATCTTCATCCAAGTCATTGATGAAGATGTTGAATAGCACTGGGTCCAGGACTGAACATACGGACATATTGTTAGTTATTGTTACAGATATTGTTAGCTAGTTATGACTGGACATATTGTTAGTTATTTCTGCTATTATTGTATTATGGTATTTTTATGGTCTAGAGGGGGAGGGGGCTTGTGGAATTTTATGCCTCGGGTATCAAAACAAGGGGGCTGGCTTTTGACTGGGGCTGTGTAGGAGCACCATCTGCTTTTCTGCCTCGGGCAGCAACATTTCTTGGAATGGCACTGCCATTTCCTATCAAATTCTATGGAGATTAGATCACTAAAGAATATTACAGCCTGAGACAATTAATTCTATAATTAACTATTAAAGCAGAAGAACAATTAACTGTGTTAAATAAACATGACACCCCTGTGGCCATTCAGCTCGCTAATGCTTTTAAAAGATTTACAGCTCAATCTTATTACCAGTTACTCAGAAGTAAGTTCCGTCGAGTTCAGAGAGACTTGATACAAGGTAAACATGCACGCTTTGGATAGGCAAGCGATATATTTTTAGAACAACAACACATTAATACTCTAACTACAACAATTTTCTCAGTGTATACCAGAAACAATTGAACAGCACATAACATGGGCACCCTTTCTTTTTCCTCCCAACTTAATTTCATTCCACATAGAAAAGCTACAACAATTGTTGTGACATTCTTTTGTTAACCTGTTCCCTGGGAGAAGTTGAAGCGTTTATGAACATTCTGTGGCATCACAGCAATGGTAAGATGGGTAGGCAAAAACTGAAGATAGATTAGCATAAACCAGTTTTTAATGCAACATAGATATCACAGACACCCTTTAGTACTACCTCTTAGGGGGAAAACATGGATAAGAATATGAAAACATCAACCCGTTCAGGACAGAACTAAATAATTACAACACTCAATCAAGATCAGTCCTGCAACATCAAGCAGAGTTCACTGTAAGCAGCTTGTTCCAGCGAAACATTAAAAATCCCATCCAAAGTGCTAGTAGGCAAGGACCTCCTTGGTTTTTCATAACAAGCCACCTGTGGTTCAGTGTGGTTTATCTTTGGTGAAAGGGAAACCAGAGGCTGAATAAAATATCCAGCAGGCTAGAAGACTGGAACTCCTCCAATGCTACTATGAGAGCACAACCAACAGAAAGGAAAAGCAAGATTCAGAAATATTGTGAATTCTATAGATGGATGAACCTGTCCTTTTCAGTTTCTACAGTTTTCAAAAAAAGCATCTGAACGCTCTATCTTGTTTCAGACTCAGTTTGTGAATTTTTGGTTTAAAAAAAAAAATCACATGGAGATACATACACATTTCTGCATGGATGTCCCTCTAACACATATGGGAGGAAAAATACAGCCAGAAGTGCGTAGGAGAAACAGAGAGATCAGTGAATACATTTTTTTTTCTCACTATGTCTTCCAAAATACAGGGGGCCCACAAAATTTGTGAGCTCAAGATTTGCAAATTTAACCCTACACAAATTAAAAAGTGAAAAAAATAACTAAATTAAATTAAAGTAGAGTCCTGGTTATCCGACCCAAACGGGCGGCCGCAGTGTCGGATAACCGAAAGGGTCGGATTACCCGGATGCCCACAGCAGCCGCCATTTTGGGGGCATGTCAGGGGTGTGACGGGGCGTGTCTGGGCATGTCTGGGGGCGCGGAAATGCCCACAGCCACGCCCCCAGGCCATCACGACGTCGGTTAATCCAGATGGTCGGATAACTGAGCGTCGGATAAACGGGACTCTACTGTACCTGACCTTCACTGCTGAAGCACACCCAGGTCGCCAGGGGAGGTGGCAGCAAAGCTTGGCTGTCACACAAGCCCCAGGCAACTTGCAAAATGGGCATCTCACATGTTCCTGGAGGCAGGACATCAGGAAGAGAGCTTGCCACTCTCTCACCTCAACAGACGAAGGGCAGAGAGGAGCTTTGGCAGGCATACCACATTAGGAACAAATGGACAACCAGGACAGGGACTGCCCCTGCTGCCAACAATCACGGGGCAGCGAGGAGCTTTGGTCAGGAGCTGCTAGATACCCTGAGACTGTTGAAGATGGCATTCTCAATTCTGGTTGCTTATTGGCAAATGAGCATCCAGGATCTGCACTGCCCCATGGCCAACATCTTCAAGGAGTGAGGAACTTCAACTAGGAGCTGCTGGACGCTCAGGGGCTTTGGCAGGGACACGGCAGTGGCAATTGGTACACCTCTGCTGCAGTCCTGTGCCATTTTTTTCATAGGGACTTGAAACATAGGGGTTTGTGAGGAGCCCTGGAACCAATCCCTCATGAATACAGCAGGCCCACTGTATACGACTTCACAAATATCCTAATATACAGTTTTGTTGGTAATGCCCCCTAATGTATGCATTTCTTTGCATTTTTTCATTGGAAAAAAAATGCCCTGCAAGATTTAGACTAACATAAAAATGGAAAGATAATTTCATTCTAGTTTGATTACTCATGCAGGAAATGTGAATTAAATGGGTTCATATGAAAAAGGAAAACCAAACGAATCTCTCTCCTATCTACTGAATGGTAGAGAGAAGCAGGAAATCAGAACTGCACCGCCAAATCCGGAAGAGCATAAAAATGGAAAGACAATTTCATTCTGGATTATTTGTTCAAGAATGTGAATTAAGTTGGTTCATATTAAAAGGACAACCAAATTTTTCTCACATGCACTGAATTTTAGAAAGAAACATAAAGTTGATGGGGTGGGACGGACTGAGGGAGGATGTGCAGCAAATATTCAACTGTAACAGAGAAAAATGAAGCTATAAATTGTTGCACTCCATTTTAAGTTACACAACGCCCAGCTCCTCCTTTGAGGAAAGGAGAGGGGGAGGAAAACATACCCAAGAGACTTCAAGGAGTTTCAATTGCCTGGGACAGAGCCTTTGAACTACTTTGTTCGGAAACAGCCAAGAAATATCTGACAGACCCATGTTTAAAGCTCCAAAAATGTGAACCTCTCTTTTGAAATCAAAACCAGGAATGGAGTCCCCTCTTTGCTTACATTTAAGAGAGGTTCATGTTCTGCTGTCATCTCGAGAGCAACCGAGTGGTATGTTGTGTGGCTTCTCGTGTGTGGCAAACCAAAAAATGCATTCTTGGCTCCCTTCTTATACTTCCTGATTGATAGTCTGACTCCAGTTCAGTCAGGGTGGTTGAACCACCACAAAGACTAACCGGAGAAAGGCAGATGCTTTTCTGAACCACAGAAAAGACAAGCATCTTCCGAGTGTTGGTACTTAACCCATGTATTACTCTAGTTCAGAGAATGTCAATGTTGAGAGGCAAGCCTTTGCAGCTCCATCAGAACAGGATCAGGCAAAAAACAAACAAACAAACAACTACCTGCCATAAAGTAGGAAAATAAATGTGTTTTACTTCCAAACCCATTCCAAATAAGCATATCCTCCAACATTTCACAGATGAAAGCCAGGATATGTGTGGACAAACAGCACTGGAGTATAGTCAAGATGGGGAAAGTTATTATTGGGGAAGAACTAAGAACAAGTTAAGAGAGGTTGCATGCAGTTTGCTTTTGCCTCAGCCTACTGGGAAGGGCAAAATTCCACTTCTCTTTCCTCCCTGCTGAAACAACTGACTGCAAACTACTTTTGCCCTCTGAACTCAGTTTGTAGCAACTGAAGAAAGCTGAGGGAAAGTAGGAGAAGGAAAGAAAAACCGAGACATTTTAAAGGCCATTGAGAAAGTGGGACAACATAGGATTAATTGAGACTGTTAGGGCAATTGGAGCACATGAACTGGCCAAGTCTCATATCCAGTAATGTCACTGGAGGTGACATTAGGAAGTATCTAGGAACCAAAAGCCTGTTTGCTACAAATCACTCCTTCTCCAAAACAATCACCCCATTTTAACGACATACATTGTAAGCTTTTGGCAGGGCCCACTGGTTTGGGTTGTTTAAAGTGCCATGTGCATGGACAGTGCTATATAAATACACAATAACCACAACACTTTCCAGGGAGAGCGCATGGAATGCTGGGGATGACCAGGGATTGGCTAAGAATTTGAATAGGATTTTTCAAAGGCTGGTGTCTATATCAGTGAGTCACTGAGAACCATGAGTCAGTCAGAGCTAGGAATTAAGTTCAAGTCAGAGATATAAGTTGGAAAAGCGACAGTTAAGAGTGGAGTAAGATATGAGAGAGTGAAGGGAAGGAGTTTGTATTTTGGCTCAGTTTGGACAGTTAGTTTGGTTCAGTTAGGATTATGGGGATACAGGGAAAGAGTAAGTGAATATGTTAGAGTCAGTTAGGGTTTGGATAGGTTAAATATGCAGCAATTACAAGTAAGCCTAGAAGTTCTGTAGGCATAATCTTTAACTGTGTGTTGAACCTCTGTTTAATAAAATAGAATATTATAAACATGAGTCTCAGTAGTGCTTTTGGAATGGTTGTGTCCAGACACATGATGCCTGTGGTCCAAGGGTGATGGTAACTTATAGTGGCAATGATGGGGCATGGGGAGGTCCCCATAGATGCACCTTCGTCTTCCCCAGCCCCTCATTTCAAAAAATGTCACTATCACTAATTATCAAGCTTTGTACCATCAAGCCTTCTAAAATCAAGAAACAAATTTGCTAGAACATCCCCCCAAAAGCATTCAGCAGGAAACACAGCATTCTCCACATTTGCTGTCAAAGGGCAAAGTAGCTGGGAATGGGAGAGAGGAAGAAGACAACAATGGAAAAAACACTGAGTAATATGGGGTGGTCATCACTCATCCCTTTGTTTTGGTAACCCCCTCCCACTCTTCATCTGCTCCTTTCCTTCCAGTGTTGAAGCCACTTAGTACAGTCAATAGAATGCCTACAGGCTTTAGCCCTCGCTTCTCCTCCACCCTGCCACCTCAACCCTGCTAGTATATCCAGCTGGTCTCCAGGCCCTCTGGTTTCTGTTCTTAGGCTATGCTTCCTCTCACGCCTGCACTTGTCATCCAGGCCTTTCCAAAATAAGCTTCTTCATCTGACAGCACTGCCGGAGCCATCGCAGTGTGTGGCTGCCAAACAAACAGCACAGTCCTTTGCGTTAAATACAGGAACAGTGGTTTTGCTTTGGAAATGCTCTCTAAGAACGAATGCATGCGAGAGAGTTCTGCTTGCAAACCTTCATGTTTGTCAACAGAATATTAGGAAGGAAGGAAGGAAGGAAGGAAGGAAGGAAGGAAGGAAGGAAGGAAGGAAGGAAGGAACCCGCCCACCCAAAATTCAAGGCTGGAATATGGCAGCCAGGGTGGTTGGCCACAGAGAATGCAAGACCCATTGCTGAATTTCCACCAATGTTGGCAGCTGGAAACCAAGTAGGACTGCCCAGTCCATGACAACTTCACCTGTGCAACCAAAAATTAGCATCTATATAAGACCAGGTGGGACCCTCCTGGGTTTATTTCATCACTTGGTCCCTGCCCAATGGGCAGCAGCACTCAACAGTCTGGAAATGACAAGATACAAGTAATATAGTTACTTATAATACAGGAATGGGAATGGTGCAGCTTTTTGTGCCTCTTTCATGGGGTCATCATAAGTCGACAGGTAACTTGAAGGCACATACACACACAAGCCTTCCCCAGACTTCCTCCAAAGGGCTCTAGGTCCCTTGGATCAAAAACATGCAATATTCTTGCCTCTATGTTATCCTTCCTAAATTCTTAGCCAAAAAATGAATAACAACAAACATTCTGTCTTTTCCTGTTCATGAGCATCCAGAAGGCATGCAGCTATGTGCTTCAGGAAGCAGAGTATTGAATTAGACAGGCCTTTCAGAAAGCACTTCTTCTCTTCCATCAATGGTAAAAATCATTCAGAAGTAGGGTGTCCCATGCAGGCTTCCTGTACCCCCACCCAAGCTCCTGTAAAAAGGCCCTCACTCCCCCAAAATGACTTTTTCAGCTCAAAAAGTAGCCTCTAGGAGGTATAGTTTACCTGTAGATAGGCCTTTTGCCCCAAGTCACACCCCCCCAAAAAAAATTGTATTAAAAATTCCCCAGAAGTCACTTGTAACACCACTTCTGGGCCCCTTTTGCACTACATTTGTAGTGGGCTCTACACACTACACAATTATAGCACTTGGATTCTACTAACTGTCACAGCTGCATCCTATGGAATCATGGGATTTATAGTTTTGTATGGTGTTAAGACTTCTCTGCTAGAGAGCTCAAGTAACCCAACAAACTACAATCCCCAGACTCCACAAGGTGTAGCCATGGCAGTTGAAGTGGAATCTCAAAGTACTTTAATTATGTCACAAAAAATGGCAACTGGTTACTATCAACCACAACAGTACCACTTGCCAAAGGTCATGAGATGAAACACATGGTCCTCTAGCCCTAAGGACTTATCTGTTCTCATCTTACATTAACATAATCTGGTTTGTGATGTTCACTGCCCAACATTAGAAACATCATCTGCTTTGTGGAAGGAAACTCTCTGCTTTTACATACACACACATACATACACAAAACCTCAAGAGTAACTCAGGACTTCCCATAATGAGAACAGCCCTGGGACAAAGCTTTAATACATTAACTAAAATTACACACAACACATAATTAGCAGAAGCCCTGCACTTGCAAAAAAGCAACTCCTTCCACTTCTAATGCACTAATTAGATAAGACAGCCTTTAAAGCTGATGAGTTCAGTTTAGGGCCTTCCTGAAGGGATGGGGTAAAAATCCTCACAGCCAAGAAAGCACGCATCTTGCCATCTGGATGCAGAGTTGTTCTTTCACAACCACAGCATTTTTTTTTAAAAAAAAAACATTATTTCCAAACCTTCAGTGGTATCCAGGCAGGGCATCTTGTGGCAAAAGCAAGGTTATCTTCATGCTTAATGATTTTATGGCACAAAGATGAATATATGGGACACATTCCTACAATGAACTCTGTAGCTACAGTTGAAGTGAGCAACACCTGAAACCCCAGAACTTAGAGAAGGAAAGATAGGGCCAAGATTTTTTAAAATGTGTGTTACTAAACCAAATGTAAATACCCAGCTTCCAATGGAGTGCAGACTGCACAGCTGAAGTCCAGTAGTCTGGGACAAAAGCAAATATTGGCAGTATGAAACAGAGCAGAAATGGAATGGTCTCACACTTTAAATAGCAATAGCAATAGCATTTATTTCTATACCGCTTATCAACTGAGTGTTATCTAAGCGGTTTACAATGTATTTTAGCTAATTGCCCCCAACAAGCTGGGTACTCATTTTACCAACCTACGGAAGGATGGAAGGCTGAGTCAACCTTGGAGCCCAGCAGGATCGAACTCACAACCTTGTGGTTGCAGTACTAGCATTTAACCACTGCACCACCAGGGCTCCTTATGTTGTTGGACTGCAATGCCCATCAGACCTAAACACCATAGCCAATGCTGAGGAATGCTGAGAGCTGCAGTCCAACATTGGGAGGGTCAGACTTTGCCTACTCCTCGATTACAGTTTTGGATAAGAGGGTAGGAGGCAATGGGCCAGTTGCCCTCTCTCACCTAACCTACTTCACATGGTTGTAGTAGAGATAAATCTGAGGAGGGAAGAATTCTGTGTGCTAACTTAAGAACCAATGCTAAGAGGAGAGGTAGGCAAAGTGGAACCTGTAGGTTGCATGCACCGTCAGGGCCATTTCTGTGGCCACCAGTGTTCTGGGGGGGGGGGTCAAAGAATTCATTTTTTTTTCCTGCAAAACAAGTATTTTTTAAAAAAAGAATTTATTTGCTCCTAAATTATTTCTATGGGGATGCGGAAGACTTTTCCATCATGCTTAGGACCTCCCTGGCCCACCAGGAGTCAAAATGAAATTTTGCAGAAAAAAATAAATGCCTCAAAATGTTACAAAATGCTTTCTGGTGTCCGGGAAGGCCCAAATGTGTCCCTGCGTCTCCTAACGGGCATTTGGGACATTTTTTTTTCAATATAAAAAGGATGTCTCCCCAGAGTAAATGTTTGGACTAAAAGGTGTGCCCTGGATCTGAAAAGTGTGATAACAATTTCTCTAGAACACCAGACTAATGCACAAAAAAAGTTTATCCTGGGCAAGTCTAACTTGGGGAGCACCAAGCATCTTCCACCCCAACAGCTGAAAAGTAATAGAAGGGATATATTCAATACACAAGAAGTACATCAAAGACCAATATTTAGTTCTGCTTGTATGTGGAAAGCAGAGAGCCATCCCTGGAGGATACAAAGTTGTGATGGTTGCTCCTGAGCACCACAACTTCCATTAAATGGAGAGAAAAAGAGTTCAAGCCCCATGATAAGTTTCAAACTGCTGATCCAATAAGAAGCTTAAAAGAGACTCTTGATCCCTCAAAGAGCTTGTGTGTGTGTGTGTGTGTGTGTGTGTGTGCACGCGTGCGTATTTCAAGTTTCAAGTTATGTTTCCAATTTCAAACATCTGGGGTTGGGGGGAATGGAGAGTCAAGGTGTAGAAAAAGGAGGGAGCCAAAGAAACTAGGAGGTATAAGAGGAGGGAAACAAACCAGAGGCCTGGACTCTGCAAATGAACGATGCTGCTGGAATTCTTTAATCCTCTACTTGATCCCACGTTTACCTTGTGGTAGTAAAGATAAGCCTGGCACAAAATCTGATAGTCTATCTTGTGCATGCAGAGAAACACCACTGACATGAGTACAATCAGCATAGCAGTCCTCCAGTACAGGAAAATAACACCCACCACACCCATGCATTCCACCATCTAAGATGGTGAACACCTTGAGCCTCGACCAACTGGTCCATGGTAGAGGTGTTGACCTAATCTGTTTAAAATAGCCACTAGAGGAGGAGGAGGAGGAGCAGGAGGAGGAGGAGGAGGAGGAAGTGGAGGGGAGAAGAAAATGGATTGGAAATGCCCATGGAAATCACCTCCTTTCAAATGCAGAAAATTTCAGATTAATTCATGGATCCTTCAGTTAAAGCAGATTCAAATTATGGGAGCCCACCAATGATGCGACTATATGTATATGTATATGTATACGTATGTGTGTGTGTGTGTACACACATACGGTACATACATACACCAATGAGATAGACAGATAGATAGATAGATAGATAGACCAATTAGTTTATTTATATTTATATATATATATATATATATATATATATATATTTTCAATGATGCGCCTCAATAAAAGTGGGCTCCCATTACATACATACATACATACATACATACGTATAATCTCAGCACTGTCTATATCAGAGGTGATCCAAATACAAAATTCTAATCACTTTATACAACACTGTCTCACAATGTGTGCATTGCGAGGACCTTATATTCCTCAATATTTTACCAAGTGTGACATCTGCAAAGCTCATTGTCAACCACTGTGTTAACATGCCAAAATTAACAACCCAAACAACTTGAAACCAGAAAACCTAGATGACTGTATTTTCTCATACAGTCCTGCTTGTAGTGGAAGCTAGTGGCTTCTATGTCAGTAAAACAGCAAATCCACTCAGAGATTTAATCTGAACTTCAAGGTGATGAACCCTATGCCCAGAATAGGTTAAGCATAGGTTAAGGTTAATAGGTTTGGACTAACACCCAGAATGGATTCTCCACCCCACTGATAAAGAAGCCATCAGCCACCACAGCCGGTCCATCCACAGCTATCAGATGGGGAGGTCTTTCTGCTTGGAGCAGAAAGAATCTGGTTACAGAAGAGGCTGAACTGCCAAGCATAAAAGAGGGCCTACAAATAATAATCCAAATCTCTGCTGAATTTATAGAAAGACCATCGTCAAAAGCAAGGGAATTAATGAACTCCCCAACTGCAGCTCAAAGGTACAACACAATTCCCGAATTCTAGCTGTTAAAAAAGAGTGATCTGCTAAATGGATTATCTTTTAGTGCAACAGCCAAGCCACCTTCCTGGGAACAATAGCTCCCTCTCAGACAAACGGCTGATGAAAGGGACAGATTTTCTGCTTTGTAAAGCAACAGCCTAATCATAATATTAATTCTGTGCAGAAATTCAAGCATGTTATCTCGACAACTAGATTAACCAATTATAGCAACCTTGATGGCACCAGCCCAAATCTCACATACTTTTATGAACAAGAGTCAACGTTTGAAAGAGCCAGTGTCAGAGAAAAGCACGCATCCGTAATTAAGATAGATTTGCTCTTGGAGGAACAGCCTTTTAGAGGCTGCAGAGAAGCCAAGAGGAGGAGGACACACTCTGGATCTCAGGAGGATTCCCATCTGAACTTTCAGAGAGTTCTGCTTCTTTCAAGCTTGAGTAATTGGTTGGCTTCCAGGTCTAATTTCAAGATTGTAATGCAGCACTTATTCTTTCCAGAACAAGCTGGGAATCGACTTCAAAAACAAGCAATAAAGTCAGTTAATCATTTCATCCAAAGCAATGGTTTCTCGGTGGTCAGCTGAAGACGTATTGTTGCCCGAGGGAAAAGGCAAGATGGCAACCTGCCCTTCCATGTACAGCGGTTAAATGGACTGGCAGCTGAACCATACTTCAGCATTGAAGATGCAGTGGGTCCTTAAGCACGCTTAAGGCACCAACCCAGTGGCAGAGAGGGACAGGACAAGGCAGTGAGGGACCCACACAGCACTGTTCTTCAAGCAGCTGTGGCCAGTGGTGTCTATATGGGTGGAATGGTGAATTCACTCAGGGTTTTAGTACAAATGCTAATGGAGCTATCCAAGGTGCTGAACTTATTTTAAGCCTATGGATCAGCACCTTGAATGGTTCCTTTAAAGTTCAGACTGATATCCACAGCAGATTCTCCATCCCACTGACATGGGAGCCACCAGACATAACTGTGTGCAAGAGAAGAGGAACAGCCAGAGACTGGAAAATTTGTTTTCAAATGAGTGAAAGGTTCAAAGTATCACACTGGCTTACTCATTTTGCTGGGTGTTGTTTGGTGGGCTTGGGGGCATGTTACTGCTTCTATTACCGTAACTATATGTGATTCCTCTCCACTGGGCCTATCATGAAACCTCAGGGCAGACCCGAGACATTTTTCTGCCTGGCTTGAAGAATAAGACGGCATCCCCTTCCCAGTCCACGTAAGGGAACCAGCTGGACTGCTATATCCACCTTAAATTCACACTGACAATGGAAGAATGTCCCCCATGCCCTGGTGGCATCAGACCCACCCACCTTGCAGAAAAATCATGCAGCAGAAAGGGACATCATGGGGCCCAAGCAGAACAGCAAAAAGGCTGCTAATGCTGCCTGCCCCCCCCAGCATCTGCCAGCTATGGTGTCCCCTCACTGCAAGACAGCACAACACATTATCCCCCTCCCAAGGTTGTGATAACCTCTCCTTTTCATTTTTATTGATTTATTTTCACTGCATTGCTCAGAACCACACCCACATTCTGGTCCCATCCATGCTCCACAAGTCATTTCTGGCTGTGAAAAAAAAAAGGTTGCCCTCCCAGCCTAAAAAACATCTAGAGTATAGAAAATTTAGCAAAAATTGCCCCCATGGGGGAAAAGAAAAGAATGTGTGTACAGAGAAGATGAGCAAAGTACATACAAACTGCATTTTGCCCTGCCCTGGGCTAGTTGGATTTTATGCCAGCATCCCATCAAATGCAAGTTAACCACTACAAGCTTGCCTTCTTTTCTTTGTTACCAGCAGTTGAGCATTCCTCAAAATCCACTCATTGGGAGCAAAACTGACAAAGAGTCGTGCTGCATGCCCTTCTGAGTTACTCCAGGTGGTTATCCAAACTACTGTTTAATCCTTCACTGCATCAAATCAAAAGTAACACATTACCAAGTTGGCAGGAGGCTTTTGTAAGTGTCAGTGCATCTGAACACTCCCAGGGGGCAGAGGGTGGGGGCGTTAAATAAAAGATTTATTTAGGAAAAGACAGAGTACAAATTCAAGCATGTAAGGAAAGATACATGAAATAGCATTCTAAACTAGTATTGTGGCTTAGCTTCAGATGTTAAAACACTACAAAGGCAAAAAAAAAATTTAAGAGTTTCTAAAGTTTCCTGGAAATAGTTCATAGACAGTTCTTAAGATGCTGACACCCTTTTCTCCTCAGCCCCAAAGTACAGATTTAGATTCAGGTGGGGAAATGGTGCATGTAAGCCTTCAGGGGCCTTTTTGAAGCCTTCTCAAAGCCCTAATAAATGCTCCAAAGTCCTGCCGGGCCTCCAAACTCTGCTCCAACTGCCCTCCAAACAGCAAAAAGCCACTACTTCAAGCCTCCAGGTGTGGCAATGTGCAAGGAACACTTTCCCAAAAAAAAAAACCCGGATCCCTTCAACAACAAAATTCAGCCACAAACATCTGGAAATAGAAACCAAAAGACAGACAACTGGGGGCAGATGAGATCCGCTGGGGGGG